>JAABKJ010010420.1:0-10974 GCA_011634705.1 Andricus grossulariae
AACAAAACTTTAATCATTAAAAGATTTGTTCAAGTGAAATCTAAATTTATTTCAAGAAATACCAACACCAGTGTTTACAGTTACCTATGCTAGTGTCTAAAATGCATCATCTCGAAAGTGCGCATGAGCACCTTTTTCACCAGGGCCTAAAGTAAGCCATCTTCAAACTGCGCATGCGCGCAAATTGTTTCGCACACAGTATGCTCTAATAGGGTCCTTTAGGCACCATTTAGAAGCCTGAAAACGTCAACTTTTGAGGTCAGTGTTACAAAAAGTTTCTTTTTCTTTTCATTCCAAAATGAATAATTGAGGTTTGAAGTTATGCTGACAACTGGCAAGAAGCGGGGACTACACAGATGTGAACCAGGCCAAAGATGAACGAGGTCTGATTCGAGGCTATTTTGGGATCTTTCTCGCCAAATCTCGACAATCCCAGAAGGGGGATTATGTAATATTCCACATTCTAATGGTTATTTTGGGATCTTCCTCGACCAATCTCGACAATCCCAAAAGGGGGATTATGTAATACTCTGCTTCTGAATGAATGGTCTCAACATTGAAGGTACGCACCTGAGTCTGACGTAACGACTCACGTGATAAGGAAAGACTGATAAGAAGGGGACGAAGGACGAGGAGGAAACCGAAATCAGCAGATCCACCGGTAAGCCCAGTGTAACCGGATGTTTCAAACTCTTACTAAATTTTATATGTTAAATAAAGACTAAATTTATATCATTTCATTTGTGTGTGCAGTTGCCTTAAATTTGGAAGCTAGGACCTAATTCGAATTCGGGGAAGTCCGAAAAACAAAACAATAAGCTGTTGTTGATAAACCAGATTAATATTTGGACGCCACCGAGAAATCAACTGGAAAACTGGATAATCTAGACTGGAAAATTGCATCATTGGACCATCATTATTCGCAAGGTT
This sequence comes from Andricus grossulariae, assembly GCA_011634705.1. Lineage (NCBI taxonomy): Eukaryota > Metazoa > Arthropoda > Insecta > Hymenoptera > Cynipidae > Andricus > Andricus grossulariae. The sequence goes on from JAABKJ010010420.1 coordinate 931, forward strand.
TCTTCTTTTAAATTTCCGTGCTGAGGTAGGCCGTATATTTAAAGAATGTGAGCGGTTGTATGAGAGAGATTTTATCATCCAGAGAGATAAGTTTATATCATTTAAATTATAGCCAACATCTCTCCTATTGTGTATTGTGATCACCGCGCCGAATACTTAATAAATGTTCAATTTATGAATTGATAAAAATTTGATCTCATTAATAATAGTCAGTTAAACCAAAAAAGATTTGAATTAAAAATTTAAAGATGTTCGTCCTAAGGTCGACATCCCGTCAGGACGGTTCAATACAATGATAAGAAAAAAACTCCTCTATCGAGTTACAAAAGAGGTATAGTGTTGGAGAACCCTCTGAGGGCTCTGACTTACCAACATGCGCTCTCAAATATACAACATTTATTGCAATAGATACATCAAAATTACACGAAAAATAACGGCACAAAAAATCCAACCACAAAAAAATGGTATGGTATAATGGTTATATATTGATCCTTTAAATTAATAGATCCTTCGTAGTTGACGTTGTGATTGGCTTTAGGATCCAGAAATAAGAAATGCTTGATTTTTTTACACGTCAAACAGACGTTTCGACCCAGGCAGGGTCCTCATCAGTGTTTTATTACAGAAAAATGATTTTACATGACATAATGTGAATATTTTCTTGCAAGGTATGCTTGTAGGGGCGGTTGATGAATTATTTTGGTATGCCAAGAATTATAATATATAATTGACGCAACAAAATCTTGGGTTTTAACTATTATATTTGCGGCCTAGCGTATATCTAAACTTGCTAACAATTTCGTAGTATTTTATGTTTTGATAAAACATATAAGAAACGTCTGTTTGACGTGTAAAAAATCAAGCATTTCTTATTTATGGATCCTAAAGCCAATCACAAACAGCAACTACGAAGAATCAATTAAAATAATACCTATAATAACTGACTACTACATTTAAAATATTTAACTTTTTTACACTACATATTCTCCAACAATGAAAATTTTTAACCAAATTTTTTAAACATATCTTCGACAAGGACATTTTTTGTAACTCGATAGAGAAGTTTCTTTCTTATCACCTGTGTGCTTGATGCGGGTAACGATACGTTACTGTAACGCTTGAAGCAAACCATTTTTTATTGAATAAGAGTCTGAAAGTGCCGCTTGAGAATTTGAAAAGTATTATTACTTTTCTCAATCCTCAATATTTTTTATCAAGTAAGTATACTTTATGAAGGTCAATGAAAATAATATATTTTTTTAATTCTCACAAAAAATACAGATAACTTTTTTTTTGAAGTTATCTTTTACAGTTTTCCACAGTTCATTAAAATCGGTTAAGCCTTTTTCGAGAAAAACTACTTTTTATTTTCATTTCCCTCTCCATAACTTCTAAAAAATGCGATTTCAAGGTTATTGTCTTAGGCAGTTTTAAGTCACATAGACACCAAGTTATGGCATTATTTAGGTCTGATGCAGGCACAACTTTTAAATTACTACTTTTAATGTCAAAAATCCGTGGAAGATAATAAATAAGCGAAAAGTGCTTAGAAAAGTCAACATATAAACGTTGCACCTGTATTAGACCTAAATTAATGCCGCACGTTGGTGCTAACGTGACATAAAATGTACCAAAACATTGAAATAAAACCCTGAAATCGCATTTTTGGGAAGGTATGTAGTATCTGTCTGTACGTGTGTACGTGGGTCTGTAGATTTTTCGCCTGTTGGCAGGATAACTTTTAATAGGATTGACAGATTGGATTGGCCTTTGGTATACTCTTTTAATGTCCTAAACTGAAGGTCAAATTCGTTAGCCAGCCATTTTGGATAATAATTTAAAAAGTTAGAGCGCAACTTGCTCTGCTCACAAGTTTGAGCGCGCCTAGGGCGCGCGATTATTGATCCTCGCGCTTCGCGGTCGGTCTTTGTGTTGCCCCCCACATTTATGCACGGAACTTTCAAATTAAAGGTCGAAGCATCGACAACTGTAATTTGGTGATTGTGAATTTTCTTTTGTTAAGGCTTCTTCGGCTTTAACGAACACATTCTCGTCACGTACCGCGGTCTGGGATTGCTTATTCAGATATTGTAAAATAAAGTACAAATTGTATTTATCATGATCACTTTAATATTTGTTCCTCATTTTGCATTGAATTTTATTTCCAGCTACCCTGAAGAATGTATCATTTCAATAAATTTATATTATTACAATTTATAATATGCATCGGTATCGAAACATACGTATTTTCATTGTTTTCTTTTTATAGTTAAAAAAAAGTGCGCATCCTATAAAGAAAACTTTTGTGTATTCATTTTTTTCATATCTTGTGTCGTTCGTCCAAAAATGTTATTTTTTTTTATTTTTAATGTTGTTTTTTGAGAATAAGAAAAAACCAAGTATCCTATCAAACAATGAATCATAACGAATTTGTAGCTCCTTTTTGTGTGAAAAAATTTTGTCTTTTTTTTCGTAGCTTGTCTCGATTGACCAAAATTTTTTTTTAATGTTGTTTTTTACGAATAAAACAAAAACAATGCATCCTATGAAAAGTAATCCATAACAAATTTGTAGATATTTTTTGTGTGCACAATTTTCGTGAATTCATCTTTTTTCGTATCTTGCACAGTATGACCACAAAATGGAATTTTTAAATTATTTTTTGTGCGATCAAAATCTGAATGTTCGATTTTTTAAGAAAATTCAAAAAGTTGTTATGATAATCTTGTTTTTTCTTGGATTTTGAAAATGCTAAAACACTGATAATTTTCTTTTCATTGAAAAAAGTCGACAAGGTAAATTCTTTTTGGTCCCTAAAAGCATCAGCCAAAGCACAATCCAATCCGATTAGTCAGTTTTCACATAAAATTAATATCTTCTCATTGCGATAAGAATGCAACAAGTCGTTTTTCTTGAAAACGGCATAACTGATCTTAAGAAATAAAATATATTGTATGAAAACCAATAAGACAATTTTCAAGAAAAACACTTTAAAAATTTTGACCAAAAAACAGGTGAAAACTTTATTTCTAATTTTGAAATTTCTTTTAACCATACGCACCACTTAGATTAATTTAGGGAACAAATACGTTGAAGTAGGCAACTTACGGATATTTTTTCAAAAAATTGAAAGTTTCACGCTAAAAAATAACCGCAAACATTTTTTAAATCGTATTTTTGGTCAGGATTTTGTGAAATATATATCTTTTTATTTCTCTCACTGACCTTTAGAACATATATTTTGTTCATCAAGATCGGTTGATCCGTTAACGAGAAAAATGCCTTTCTTGCATTTTCTCTCCCCTCCATAACTCTTAAAAAATGAAATTTCAAGGTTGAAATTTGTAGGATTTTTTTCACATGGATGCCAATATAAGGTGTCAATATAGGTTTGATACATGCGGAGGTAATTTGTCATGCTAATCTCCCTAGACCCTTTATAAATCCTTATAAGAACTGATAAATGTTGGGGTTGAAAGGAACCCAATATAAAGGGTTAGGGCGAGCGGCTACTAGAAAGCAAGTAGGGCTGTGTTTCTACTCACTCCTACCTTTTTCCAGTATCGCCATAAAGACGAAGCCCATTCGATCGCCGTCTACCTGCTTGCTCTACCTCCACCAAACGTTTCCGAAAAGTTGAGAAATTTCCTATATCTTAAATTTTCGGGATATTTCCAATATGCCCGAAATGATTTTTTCCTTCAAATCACTCTTGGTGATTCTTATCGGATTTTTCCCTCAGATTAATAGTCCATTGAGAAAAATAGTTCTAAATGTAAATTTATATAATCGTTAATTTAACAATGAATAATCAGTTAAAACTATATGAAACTAGTAAGAGAATACTTTTAATTCAATAACTTCGGCTTTTTTGCATTCAAGAACATTGATATAGTATAAGATAAACTAAGACGGCAGATAACCTTAACTGATTACTTAGGCAGCAGCCTTATAAAATACTAACTTTGTGTGTGTGTATAATATTGGTCTTTAATGTAGTAATCGTTCAAGCAGTGTAATAATCAGCTGATTACTTCCAATTGAGGTGAACTTTCCGTGGTTATACGCCTATAACGTGCTGCCTTTAGCGGACTCCAAAGGAGTTATCTGAGATTCAACACTGAAAGTTGACCTCAGTTTGAAGTACCCACCTCACGTTTACCCAGCTTGACCGATTACCTGCAACATTTCGTACCCTCGGTGTTTTCTGTGGTGGTCAATAGGTCAAAAAAACGCTTTCTTGATACTTTTTGTAAGTCTATACAAATTCAATGTGACATGCTAGAATCTTCCACTTCAGCTTGAAAGCTTGAACCTTTTATTTTAAAGCTATCGTGACGAAACTAAAGGAAATCAGTGGGAACCTTTTTATATACTCACACGGCGTAGTCTGTGTTTCTTGCACAACTATATTGATTTTATTCAGTTATATTGACACCATTATTTTAAACCAAAAGGTCCAAGCAGGGGAAAAGGCCTGAATTCTTGATTTTAGGCATTTCAGGGGATTTTTGTAATTTAAAGGGGAAAATGGGGACGGATTGTCACCATTTTCTTTAAGAAACAGTTTGAGATGAAAAAATTGAATATAATCAGATGAAGTGGATAGATTGATGATTAACTAGGATTTACCTACCAGAAACACAGTAATAGACAGAAAATGCGTCTAGTAATGCAAGAGTAATCGAAATGGGAGCGATATTTAGGCTCCTCAAGCGAAGGGAAACAAACGGAATGGTATACATATTTAGCTGTTAAGTTGACAACTACTTACAATGGCCTGCATTGTACAGTATCTGTCGACGTGCCTGTTCCGCTCTTGCCTCCTGATCCATCGTGTTGTTCAGCATCTCTAGTTTCCTCTGCAGATCCGCCGCTTCCGTGTTTTCCGGGTCTTGAAAAGGCGAAAATACACGTTTATTAGGGTAAACAAAATATAAACCACCCCTTACAGGCACGTACCGTAATAATGAGAAATTGGAACGATCAATAGACATTCAGATAATTATTATTTTTATATAATTTTCTTTTTGCTTTTATAATGATACGAGTAATAAGATTACTAAGTATGCATAACACCCTTTTTCGGTACGATGCGGCCCTTGACCTTATTCATGATAGCATGCAATTTATATCCTTCAGTGCTGGTATATTTATAGCATCATAGCAAGATTGTAATTTCCATGTATCTTAATACAGTGAGACAATTTGTGTGTTCCAACTCCAGACACGACTGATATAAGCCGCGTTGCTATTCATCAAACATCGTTAGAACAAAGCTGCGCCACTTTAAAACACACAAGCACACCAAAAGCCTTCCAAACAAACGGTCAAGTAGAAGAGTTTTATGGATGTATAAGAGGAGATGAAAAGTTGTCCAAAAATACTTCTTTTATGATATCAGGAAGGTGAGTTTATATTTGATGAAAATGGCGTTGGTAAAGGTTTTTAGATATAGGAATAAAAGTGTTGAGAGAGTAGAAGTGAGTGAAAAAATCTTTCATTTCTAGTTTTTAGTTTATGCGAAAAATGATTGATTTATATATTTTATCTGAGTTTCATTTTCAAGCAGAAAGTGAAACTGAAATAATTTTTATTTAGGTATCACTTTTGTGTGTTCAGGATATCGGTTTTTGAATGTAATCTTTTCTTACATCCTGGTTTTTCACAGATTTTGTTTATAAATAATTTGGGTATACAAATGGTATAGTCTTCAAAATATGTTTACAAATTTTAACAATTAAAACTGTTGAATATTTTAACTGTTAAAGTTATCGTAAAGTGGTTATCATTTCCACGCTGGAAATATTGCACTGTTGTATTAAATATCCATAACTTCGAAAATACGTAATAAACCATTTTCACCGTTCTTGAATTTACTTTCAAGCTTGAATTCTACATTCTGTTGCTAAACTTATTCTGAAATATAGATACTTGTTTCTCAAAACATCATTAAGAAATTACTAATGAAATAGTGCAAAGTCTTTCATAAATTTATTATATGGTTCTCTGCTATGCAATAAAAGTTTTCAGATAAAATTTAAAATCATCGCCTAAGTTCTTTTTGAAAAAAGTCCATTTTTGGGTCTCAAATTTTGTTTTTCTGAATTTTTATACAAACTCAAGGATGTCAAATAGGGTGTAAAAAAAATTAAATATTTTTCGTTTGTTTTTTCAACATGTTCAGACCGCATTTAAATGCTAAAAAATGTTATTGCGTGCATGCAAAATGGACAAATGAATTACGTAAAAGCAATAAGTATTTCAATAAAATGATGGTGGGCATCACTGAAAAGAGTCAAAAATGTATAATGTCCTTTTTTCATATGCAGGTAACTTAGATATTTTCGGCCTTGAATGATTGAAAATGACCATGTAAAAGTTTAAATGTATGTCAGTGATTGAAAACTGTCCTTAGACTTTTAAAAACTTTCCCTTAGAATTATGTTTTTATTCTTTCACAGTTCTTCACATAATTTCTCATTAGAAATATCCTCGAATGATTTCAGAAATATTGTTCAAGTATTTCGTACTTTTTTCTAGTATTTTAAAGACAAATTGCGCCTGGTTTAAACTGGGGCTATCCGGCCGGCTCCCGGTCGGATCCCTGTTACCATTTCTACACGAGTACCCTTTGTAAGTAACAGAAAGCTATATTCTCTTCCTTTATTATTTTTAGACGCAGCTCTTAAGTTTCTTGGTTTTAAAATAAATCAACTTAGAATTCGAAAACGCTTTATTTAACAGAATTACCTCTGAAAATTAAAAAAGTACCCCTAAAGAGGTTTCAAACAAATATATTGTTGCCTTCTAGGGATAGTACTCTAATTTATGTCAGTTTTTATTAGGCGATATAACTTTTCAATATCCCAGACTCATTTTCTGACATCCTTGTAAAACAGTTACTCGCCTTACGTAAAAGACGGTATTTTACCACTTTTTTCATATGGGTGATTTAAAGGTCCAAAACAGGGCCTCAAACTGTCTTCAAATCGTTAAATAAAGTCATAAATATATAGGCATACACTATGTTTGAAGTCGTCCTAGGACTTTCCTTATAAAAAAGCATGTGTCGAACTGTGAAAGAAGCAAAGTATCGTTCTAAGGGGTAGTTCAAAAAAATGAAGAGTATTTTTCTATCCCTGACACACTTACAATTTTTCAAGATCTGGTTTAATCATTCAAGGCTGAAAATATCTGAGGCATATGAAAAAAAGCACATTATGAATGGTATTGAAATACTTATTGCTTTTATGTAATTCATTTGTCCTTTTTAATAGGATAATAATTAATTAATACTTTTAAGCGGTTACAGCTCTTGGACCACGGATTAAACCGTTTTTTTTAATTTATAAAAAATTGCATAGTAATTTGTTCACCAAATTAATGAAAATAAGGGGATGCAACAGAAAAATATATATATTTTTGGGCCACCCTAGTTACAAACCATATAAGTCTAATCCATATAATCGAAATTATTCAGGAAATATAAAAAACAAAACAAAAATGTAAAAAATGCAAAAATCATCCTTAACTAACTTCTGTAGGGCCTCTTACTTACTTTGACTCAGTTAACTGTGTACACCTAGATTTTATAAAAATTAATTGAAACGTTTGAACAATTTTTTGTGTATACAGTTTTTGCTAATGAAAAATTGGAATTTTTGGAAAATATGCAAAATCAATGGTTTTTTAGATTGCGTCATATGCACACACAAAAATTTGCTTTTTCGAAAAAAAATTTTTTCGTGATTTCGAAATTTTGGGATTTTGGTATTTCGGATTTGTTGCGATTTTGAAACGTTTCAAATACCACAAATAGTGTATTACGACCCTGGGCCAGAAAGTTATCACGCACGCCAGTGCATCCAATATTTCTGGACGTGTGTCGTATGCTATTTTTCTTCAACTACAGCCGAAAGTACGTAGTGCCGCCGCGCCGCTGCTCTCGGTCAGCTAAGCGGATGCATTGGATTCGGTCGTAATATTTTTTCCTCGTCCGCAGAAGCTTCAGACGAGGAGTCGATCATTTTTGAGGTTTTGTGCCGACTTTGCATGCACAAAAATCGCAATAACCTTAAACCATCAGTTTTGAGGTTGAACACACCGACGCTCTCTTTTTTCCATTTACCTGTCAAGATAAATTTTTTTCGGAGGCTAAGTACACAGTAACACAATACTGAGTGAGCGTTGCTACGTCAGCGAGACACAATAATCTCGCAGCCAATCAGAAATCGCGTTAACTCTAGCAGGCCGCAAAAGCCACTATTCCCGGACAGAAATGCAGCCGGGAAGACGTAATTTCGGTTAGGGGACGAAGAAAAATGTTTTTTCCATTAAAGAAAAATAATTGCAAGAAATTTCCGGGTTCGACATATTCATCTCTTTCCCAAAAAGTGTGCATTTAACTCAATCAAAAAAGCATGTTTTTTGCACATTTTCCAAAAATGCTATATAGAGCAAAACAGACAAAAACTGTACATGTAACAAATTTGCCATAACTTTCATATGAATAGGATTTTTTTTTTGATTTTCCAAAAATGTCAATTTTCAAATCAAAAAAGAGAATAGAAAGAAGATATTAACCGATTTAAAAATAATTTCTTCTAAATTTCTCGGATGCCAATCCACAAATTTTTGTTCTTTGGCTCAAAGCATTCGATTAATTTGAGCATTTTCACTCCACACTTTTTAATATTAACTGATTCATAAAAATAAAAGAGTCGTCAAAAAATGACTTTTTTTCTGAAATAACAGCAACGATAACAAATTATTATTTGTGAAGAGTTACGCACCCACTGCTCAGGCGTAATCACCATACCTAATCGATTCGAATAATTAATTAATTAATTAATTAATTGATTTTCAAGGGCAAATTGAAGAGTTTGATTAAAAACTCTTGTCCATGGAAATCATTGAAATGGAAGGAATCGCTATCAAGAAAGCTGGTAGAGATAATGGAGTTGTGAAGTTAGGTTAAAAGCAGGAATCGTCTCGTCTCCATTGTGTATGGATATCGAGTTAGAAGCTTAGAAGTAAGTACTCAAAGTTTGAACTAGCCACCAAGACTGCGAACTGAGAAGAGACCGTTGGTACGTGGAGCGGGAAATTGATGCACTAGGTACGTAAAGGCCGCGTTGAGGAGGATACGGCTACTGTGATACCTTGCTACCCTTTAATAACGTCTTTCAACCCTCCTCTCTCTTCCCGTAAAAATAAAGCACGCGCGGCAAAAGCACGTCCTTCCACCATGAAATGTCTCCGACGCGACGCTGTTCTCATATAATAAATACCAGATCGCTTCAAGACGTGTCCTATAAAATCTTGTTAAGCGAAATTTGGTTTTTAAACAAAGAAAATATTTTAAATAGTTCTTTAAATAAACAAAAAACGTGTTTATTTCAGAGCAGAGTCACTCTTTCTTCATAAAAGATATCGAAGATCCACACAAATTATTTTTACTGCGTTCATAACAACATATGTTAATTAAAATTGTTGTCACTACATCACAAATTTCACAAAGAATTATTGCCATTATTATACTTCACACAATCGGAATTTGATTCTAAACACTTTTTAATATTTTTTACAAGTTCTAAGGGAGCGTCCATTAATGACGTACGGCTTTTTTTTTTTTTTTGGGGGGGGGGTCTAGGAAAATTTACGAATCCTTACAGGGGGGGGGGAGTAAATAATTTCTTACGTAAGTTTTCTTTTTCTAATTATTTTTAAATAATATGCTAATTGAAACTTGTTTTGGCTGTTGAAGTTACCTTTTGTACCATCATACATATTATATCATTATGTTTTGTATTTCTTTTTTATTATTCCTCGAAATTCTTCAAAAAAATGGCAGAAATCTCTCAACATTATTTGAGATTCCGTGAAATCTTTTCAAATCCTTGAAATCGCTTGGAATCTTCAAAGCCCCATAAAAATCCCTTATTATTATGAGAGAAGTTTTAGACTCCGGAAGCTACGATCATGGTTCCTTAAAGCAACCAATCCCGACGCAACTGGAACGTGTACGTCATCCACTTCTGC
>JAABKJ010010421.1:0-10974 GCA_011634705.1 Andricus grossulariae
TAAAAACAGAAGACGTTCGCAGCAATCGTCATTTGTTTGTGGCGCATGCATAAAAACAGAAGACGTTCGCAGTAATCGTCATTTGTTTGTGGCGTATGCATAAAAACAGAAGACGTTCGCAGCAATCGTCATTTGTTTGTGGCGTCTGCATAAAAACAGAAGACGATCGCAGCAATCGTCATTTGTTTGTGGCGTATGCATAAAAACAGAAGACGACTGCTGCGATCGTCTTTTGTTTTTATGCATACGCCACAAACAAATGACAATTGCTGCGATCGTCTTCTGTTTTATGCATACGCCACAAACAAATGATGGTTGGTGTAATCGTTTTTGTTTGCTTCCATTACACAGAGTAAAAGAATTAAACGTTATATCATAAGGTTTAGTTGGCTATAAATCAAATTCAGAATTAATTTGGAAAGGAATACACGATTCTTTGGATTTTGGTTCATCAGAGTTTGTGGCGGCTTCAAGCTCGACTGCTACCACCATTCATGCCCCGGGCGTCCTTGATTAACTGTATCTATGCTTACCGAACGATAAAGAGTAGTAACTAGAGTTGTTTAAGTCGCGACCCCCGGGCATTTCGATTTCCCAAAATAGAACGCAATTCGTCGTTTTCTAATTACGCATACGTAGTTATGGCGAATTAATAATTATGTATTATGCGCTGTGTCGATACCTTTGCATCGATGTTTCCATAATTTTTCAAACATTATGCAACTTTGTACTAAGGTACCTTAGAAATCCTTCTGTGAAATATTCGATTTTGTGACTACCAGATCCGAGGCCTTCATAAAAAACCGAAGATCAATGTAAACGGTTTTATTGATTAAGTGGCTCGAAATAACTGCATGGGGCAATGTCGCGCTCATGATTTTTATTTTTTTGAACTATGTTCCAACACACACAAAAAATCATAAAAAATCTGAGTTGTAGTTCAAAATGCAAGGATTTTTTCTTAAAAAAATAAAAGTAGTGTCTCTAAAATAATAAGGAAAAAAATTTTTCAAATTTTCGAAACATCTTTCTAATGCTTATTTTTTGTTCGAGAAATTCATCAGTTGTTTGGTTCATTCTCCAAAGTGGTCTTTGAAACATATATTTTGTTCATTAAAATCGGTCGAGCTGTTTTCGAGAAAAATCACTCTTTTGATTTTGCTTTCCCGCTCCATATCTCCCACAAAAATGGGATTTTGAAGATAAAACTTGGTAGAGTTTCATAACACATGGAAACGAACTCATGGCATCAATTTCAGCTTCATACGCGCGGGGGTCGATTTCACATGCTGATTCCGCTAAGTCCTTTGAGTAAGTTTAAGAGATATTACGAAGTTTTGAAAAGATACAAAAATAATTTTAGTCTTTAAAATATTTCAAGAAATTTAAAAGAAAATGTAGATATTTGATTATTTCTAACAAAAACTTTATAAACTTTTTAAGAATTTTGGAAGGTTTCAAGAAAACAACAAGAAGTTCTAAACATCTTTCATACTGAATCGAATTTTTTCTAATATTTTGTAAAAGCCTGTGTAATAGAAAAACCTTCCTAAGAACTATCCATATAATTTTTCGATTTCACCTGAAATGATCAAAAACCTTTTTGAATTTTCTTAAGAAACCCAGAAAAATAATATTCCTCTAACCTTAAAAACAAATGAATAAATAAATGAAAAAAATAAATAAATAATCCAAGTTTTTATTGAGAATTAGTTTATCTCTCAGATTATAAATAGGTTAAATTTTTTTCCGTGGTTGAAAAATACTTTTTGGTTTAAGATGCAACTGTTTATTTGACAATTAATCTGTTTCGGTTCAAGATTTATCTATGTTGTTGAAAGCTCATCTTTTTTGGATAAATGCAATACTTTTTGATTAAAAATAAAAATATGTTTTTACTGAAATATCAAGTATTACATTTTTTATTGGGTATTCATCTGTTTTAGCTGAAAATTAAGCAGCTTGGTTGAAAATTTAACTATTCGACTGAAAATTTGTATTTTTTGATGAAATCAACTGTTTTTTATTAAAAATTAAAATCTATTTTGGTTGGAATATCGTTATATTTATATAACCTTACGGAAAAGTAAACTCCAAAGCAAATACGTTTATGAAATTTTCAATTTGCGTTACACATTATTTTGCCCTCAAAACGGATGCATGTTTATTTGAAAAAAATATACAGATTGCACTAAATATAGAATTTCAAACGTGAATGAAAAATAACAATTTCGGTCGAAAATAGTGGGCGATATTACCAAAATCTAATTAGTTCCTCTTTTTAATTTCCTGTCTGTTCCTGTCTGTCTACTCACTGAGTAGAAAACAGGTTTCACAGTTTCAAAATAAATGAATATGTTGGTAGGAAAGTTTACCTTTTGTTAAAAGGAAAGCTTGCGTTTCTTCATTAAGAAAACTTAAGGTTAAAAAAAGGGAATATTAAATTTTGTTCTCGAATTTCAATTACTTCGGGAAGGTTATAAAATCATAATATTAAGTATCCTCAAAAAACACTCTCAACGCTTATTTTCGTAAATAAATAATCACTGAACAACAGTTGCCCCTTAAGGTTCTCAAACAAAAAGAATCAATAGTTTTTTGTCTTTAAAAATTACCAAACCCGTCTACAAAGGTGTTAACGATATTTTTAAAAGGTTTAAAGAATGTTCTGTTGAGTCTTAGATTTGTATCGAATAGCTATTAGAAAAAATCGCTTCATGTTGCCAAAACTAGCCTCAGTTCAGATAAACAAATTAGATGGATTTATGAAAAATAAATATTAATATCTCAAGAGGATAAGCTTGGCGACTATATAATACATGTGATAAGGATGAAGATACCATGTATATACTCTAATAAAATAACAGAATATTCATTATGGTATACTACTAACCAAGTTCTTGATTAACGCTATCATCAGTTTTTCCTCTAATAGCCAAAAATGAGGATCGTTTATACTCTGGTCTTCACCATAATGGCACTGAATATGAAATTTAAAACTGAAATGATAAATTAAAATTCGGTAGAAAAGAGTCAGTGTCAGTGATATTATCAACATCTAATTTCTTCTTCTTTTCAATTTCCTGACTAAAATTGAACCAACTCGATCCTCATTTTCAACTGTTTCTTAAGAAGTTTCTGCATTTCTTTTTTACTAAATGTCAGTATTTAGAGTAGAAAACAGGGTTTGCAGTTTTAAAATAAATAAATTTTTCGGTTTTACTTTGATCTTGAAGAAAAGCTTAGATTTCTTCCATAAGGAAACTTAAGGCTAAAAAATGTGAATATCACCTTTTTTTATGGAATTTCAATCACCATTAAGGAAGTCACAGAATCGTAATATCTGATATCCTCGAAAAATACAGTTGGCACCTATTTTCATGAATGATCACCGATCAATTTTTTCACCCTAATTTTCCTAAACAAAAAATTAAATAGTTTTTTGTCAATAAAAATTATCAAACACCTTCAGAAAGGTGCCTGAAATATTCATAAAATGTTAACAAACTTTCCTGTCGAGACTCAGATTTTTATCTAAGAAATATTAGCATAACTCGCTTTGTTGTCAAACTACTCTCACTTGAGATAACCAAATTAGACTGATTTATGAAAGATCAACACGCATAGCTCAAATTAATGAAGGAGGCGACTGTAGTGCATGAGATAACGATTGAGTTACCATGCAATAAAACACGTGAATATTCATTAGTTTCACTATTAACCAAATTCTTGAATAACGCATTCATCAGTTTTTTCGCTAATTCACAACAATGGGCATCGTTTATACTCTCGTTTTCATGTTGACTGTCATCCTCAATTCTATTGGTATATATAATATTATAACATATCTTTAATTTCAAAAACATTTTCAGCTTTCCGAAAAAACAATTTTTTCGACGTAATCCGCATTCCATCACAATCGCTGTTCTTTTCCAAAATCTATTTCAGTTAGTTCAAAATGAATACGAATTCAATCTCAATTCATTCCAACGCAATTCAGAATGTGTGTCTTATAAAAATATAATTTGAAAAACATTTGCTATTGATAAGGTATTCGTCCAAATTTAAGAACCAGACAGTATATTGAATGAAAGTGGAACAGGCAGTTTGTCGGCACAAAAAATAAAAAATAAATTTCAATACTTCTCTTTAAATAATTATTCCAGTAGACTTCTTTCATGCTGATTCCTAATCACAGTCTAAAGTTGTAAAAACTAATTAATTGCATTAATTCCTTTCATGAAAAGAATCAATTAAGACATTTTCTACTGTTTGTGCTAGGCTTTACTTTTTGATTGCACAATTTTTATTACCTTTAACATAAATAAACGAGATTTTTAAATGCATGTAGGTACTTAGAAGTATCTTTTTACACATATGCTGTGTTTTTTGAAAGATAACAGTATAAAAAATATCACAGAACCGGATAAATTTCGGACTTGAGAAGGAAAATTAAAAACACAGCCGGATCAAATTGTAAATGCCAAGATTACGGATTTTATCGGATTAACTCCATTATTCAATAACATATTTCGGTCTCCTACGGGAAAAATTCGACAAGTCCGATGACAAATCGAAGAATTATGAATTTATCAAATAAGAATACAATTTTGATATTATTTTCCGTGTTATTGTTCACAGATGTTTTCTAAATTATGGATGAGCAATGCTTCTTCTGTTCTCCCAGAAATTTCTTGCTTGTGTGTATGATTGTTCCAAATTGTATTAAATTCCATAACATTCTGTTAAAAAAACGTACTAAATACAACTTTTGCCACACTATTCCCGCATCCCTGATCCCTGAATATTGCTGAACCAGCTTTCAGAAAAGTTCCCAGGACAGTCTTCCGCAATGTACTTAGCCTTTCCTCGCAATTGTACAACAAAGAGTTTATGATATACCAACATACTTAAAAAAATTAATTTTCTGTTGCTTCTTGCAGAGTTAAGTTCACCATTCGAATGTTTACCTGATGGTACCCCTATTTCTGGTGTTCCTCGTGGCAGCCTATCTGATTCTTTTTCTTCTTCTTCCGACAGACAGTATAATCCTGGTAATACTCTTCTTCCTGCCACATCTCCTCCTCCAAACAGGTGTTCTTCTCCTCCTGAACCTCCTCTTCGTCTAAGGTCCAGGTCTCCTCCTGTCATGCATTTGGAACCAACTATCAGGCTTCCTTCTTCTGACGGAACTGGATATGGAATAGACCAACTTCCATTTATTCGGTTCACTCCGATTAGAAATCCGAACCGGGTCTTCGAGTTCAGAAGATACACTTTTCCTGCGGATAAAGGAATTGAAATACGCGGAGAACGGCAAATCTTCAGGCCCATATCTACCCTAGAACAAATTGTATTGTCAACAAACGATGGTGACGTCTTTGCAATATTTGAAAACATTGTTTTTTTTGCTGGACTATACAAATATATTCGTCCACTTCGCAATAAAGTACGAGCAAAAATCAACGTGGAAAGCGGTTTGATCACCCCATTGACCGCAAATGAAATCAAGGAAGTACCTGTAGGCCATTATCGCCCAATGTTGAATCATTTTATAGTAAAGCGGGTAAACCACAATCCGCCGCAACATTAATTTTTTTGTAAAGGTATATACAATTTTTTGTTATCCCAAGTCTTCTTAAAATGTTACAAGTAATTTGTAATTACTAATCATAATAAAAAGTCAATGTATTATGTGGTTCCTCAGCCTTCGATCTTTCGTCGATGCCACAGCCAATTTTTGGCAGGAACAAATAAAAAAGGTTCTGTTTCATTCCTTCACGACAACATTTCTGATGACAACTTTAATAAATGTATTCACTTTAGAACAGGCTCCATTTCACGGATGTGAAATTCTACCTGAAACAACTGCTAAAGATTAAAAAATCTGTAAAAAGACCCTAACTCAAAATATCAAAATATTTCGCTGGTAATAGCAGCATTTCATGTCACAAGTATCAGAAAAATTTTTAACCCCTTCGTCGCATGTGGAACGTGCTCCAAATCAACCCCTTACTTTAAAAAAAGTATGTACAGACAGTGGAATGATCGCATAAAATGCGACCATTTGTATTTGAATATTGTTTGATTTTGAACTTACTTATATTGAAAATAGCAGTAAATACAAGCGTGCAAACCGTGCTCTCACGTCGCTAAACTTTTATTTTCTAATATCAAAAAAATAAATCAGTTTAAAAGTTAGTAATACAAATTTTTTAAATACTAAGTGTTCCGAAAATTTTGAAAACGAGTCTAATGATTAAAAAAATATTCACTCTAGTTAGTTTCGTAAGTCTTGCCTAAAAGACGCTTGTTATTCAAATATTGTTAGTCAAATACTGTTATATTTAATTGAAGAAATTTCAAAAATCTTCAATTAAATATTATTCATATCTGAGAAACTTACATTTACAATTGATAATTTAGAAATGGTTGAATATCAAATATCTAAAAATTATATAATATTACGAAATCGAAATTGTTCATTACAAAACGCTAATAATTTGAAATTTCCTGAACACTTAGAACATTAAGTAACTTTTCTATAGTAAGAATTTTGAAATTAAACACTAGGTGATAAAATAATATTAAATTAGAAGTTTTGAAAATTAAAAAATTTCAAAATAAAATACACAGCATTTTTTTAATTTATTCAGATCTTGAAGAAAACCTCAAGTTTCTTCATTTAGGAAACTTAAGGATCTTGTAGGTATACTAATGAGTTCAAAATGACTTCTTCTTGAACTTAATTTTTTAAATTTATAACAAAACCTTCATTGATTATTGCAACGGCTGGGTATCGGTACTACACATATTGGATCTACACATTGGTTGGTTGCGTCCAGTCTTCATTTAGATCGTGAGAAAATTAGATGGTAAGCAAGAAATTTTTATTTAGAACTTAACTTCTTCGAAGAAGATGTATCATTTACACCTGGTGCATTCTGAAGTTTATTTATAATGACGGATCTTCCATGTAACCGCGGGAGTGCGACCAATCCAAATAGTATAGTGTTTACAAGGAGCTTCCATTACAGGCTGCAATTTTCACATGGAAATTTAGTGGAATTGCCACGGAATTTCAACGGAATTCCCAACTGGAATTTCCGTAGAATTTCCGTGAAGTACTTTCCCGGGAATCTTTTCAGGTCAGTCCTCATGTTAGGGGTCAACGGTTCCATCCCTGCGCCTTTACCTTTGAAATGTTTTCTATATATTTCTACCGCAATGCGATTTTCAGGTTTAGCAGGCCAAAATGCCTTAGAAAAATATAGCAGCGCTAAATGTACAAAATGTCTGTAAAGTAGTGCTACTCTCAGAAGTTCACTTGAATACATTACACAATGCACCCATGGCTGATGATACATACCGGGATAGCACCATGTAGAAAGTTTCGCAACAAAAATGTAACACGGAAACAAAAAATGCCCTGACATATTGGACTGTAACCATCGTAAGTCTAAGGGTTTTTTCATTGATGATAGCTTGAATAGGCATCCAGAGGTAAATAATGTCACCTTAAACGCTCGCAGTCGATGTGTGAGAACAACAGTAGTAAAAGACGAACTCTCAGCTGTACATTATATACGCAATTTTATAACTGTTAAGACATTGTCACAAGGGATTTGAAACAGCGCATTGAATTGATAACATCTATATCTCATCAGGCACTTGACTTAGTCCGTTACTACTAACAAAAAATCAATTTCATCCGAGAAAAAGTTTTTAAGAACACAATAATAACAGTATATATGGGGCAGAATACGTCAAGTGTTTACACCTGAAATGATTGTTTTTTTCTTCATCGGGTTGAATCTTGGCTACATTATAGTCCCAGTGGACCGATATTTACTCACCAAACGGTAGGCCCATTTATCAACCGGTTTTCAATATACAGGGGTCTGGAGTTTTCACTTTTTCAGGTGCTTTCTTACCTTTACGTTAGTGTAACTTCTTTTGGGTTTATCCGATCAGACTTTCATTAGTGTGTTAGAAAGCTCTTTTCATGTACTTTGAGACTATCAGAAGAATTTTTTTTCATTATAATTTTCCCTGTCTACACTTAGCCAAAGATTTTCAAGATTTCGTTGAGATTACCGGGAGTTCCCAGGTTTCCGACGGTGCTCGAGATCACTCACGTGTGGGATTCCATAGACTCGACTAAACTCGGTGGCTTTCGGATTCAGTTGGCTGTTCATTCCACGCATTATAGCGTATGTCGGATTGCTCCACACCACCTGACCTATGCCCACACTTAGCCAAAGATTTCCAAGATTTCTCAAGAATGCTAGACGGCTGAGCTTGAAATCTATCTGAAATTTTTATGAAATATTTTGAATTTATATGAAATTTATGTGAAATATTTGAAATCTTTGAAATCTTAATGAAATCTTTAGGCAGTCATTGAGAACTTAGTGCAATCTTTAAAATCTATCTGAAATCTTTGTGAAATTTTTTAAAACTTTGTGAAATCTTTCGCAAATAATTAAAATCTTTGTAAAATGCTTGGAAATCTTTGTGAAACCTATGGGAAGTCATTGAAATCTTTGTGCGCTCTTTGAAATCTATCTGAACCTTTTATAAAATATATTTATTCTATATGCAATCTTTGCGAAATGTTTGAATTCTTTGGGAAATCATTGTAAAGTTTATGCAGTCTTTGAAATCTTTGTGAAATCTCTGAAATATTTGGGAAATAATTAAAATCTTTGTGAAATCTTTTAGAACTCATTGAAATCTTTGTGCAGTTTTGAAAATCTATCCAGAATCTTTGCAAAATATTTGAAAACTTTGTACGATCTCTTAAATCTTTGGTAAATAATTAAAATCTTTCTAATATCCTCTGAAATCTTTATGAAATCTTTGCAAAGTCATTAAAATATTTGTGCACTCTTGGATATCTATCTGAAATATTTATGAAAGATTTTAAATCCATGTAAAATCTTTGCGAAATGTTTGAAATATTTATGAAATCCCTGAATTCTTAAAACCTTCCATGACACTTGAAACATTCAAAATTTCATTAAAAAATCTTAATGATTCTACATTTTGTTAAAATTTTTTAAGCATATTTTCAAATTTTTAATTATTTTAGAATCTCTTCAAAACTTGTTGATCTTCTAAATATGTTTTGAAATAATTCAGTTTTTATACAATTTTTTTGAATACTGCAAAAATGAAAAAATTGCCTCAAAATCAGAGCTCAAATAATCATTAGGATATTCTAAGTTTTTTTCCATAATTTCATTTTTCTCATCTCTCTGAAAGTGTGAAAAATTTACAAATTATAGTGTGGTATCAAAATGGTAAAAACAGAATTATTTCTCAATATTAAAAAGCTTTTGGTCATTTTTGGAAAATTTGTTTGAAAAGTTACGAACAGAATTCTTGCCTTTATTGTCATAAAATCACATATAATTTAAATGTTCTCTTTTAGAAATAAATTTTTAGAATTAAAATCCCTCGTTTGGAAATCGCGACTTAAATATTCTAGAAAATTCAACAGAACAAACTTGTCAAATACTGAATCTGTATGATAAACCCATATGTCGGTTAATGTAATGAAACAGTAAGGACAAGGATACATAGCTTGAGCTGCTTTCTGACCGTTGATGATCAAGAGAACTTTGAAGCTGCAAACTAATTAAAGAGAAATATTATTAACGCGTTTGTCAAGATGAATAGTATCTGTATATTCTCGTAAGTTTCTATGATAGAAGGTACAACGCAAAATAGTATCAACTTGTTCAACCTTGTATATGTAGCTTTTTCACTGCAGGAGAAACCTTCGGAATAGAGATTTCTCTTTTTTATTATTTCTGAATCTATTTCAGAATCATCTAGTTTAGAGGTTTAAGAAGTTTAAAAAAGATTCGAAAATAATGTAAAATTTAAAAAGCTTTACAGGTTTTCAAAACAAAATTTAGTTTTAAATATTTTCAAAACAAAGCAATTTTTAAAGCTTTCAAGAGACCAGAAAATTGTCTTTAGATACCTGGGAAAATTTCAAATGACATTTTATTTCAAAAATTAATTTTAAAAGAGAATTGCAAAAAATTCGGAAACATTTTTAACGATTTCCTAAAATTTCGAAAACGAATTACGATCACATAACATAAGAAAAAAAAGTTGGTTTGAGAGATATTTAGAAGTTTTAAAAAGATACAAACATAATTTTAGACCTAAAAATATTTTAAGAAATTTAAAAGAAAATGTAGATTTTTTGAAGATTTCGAACAAAAACTTTAGAAACGTCTTAGGAATTTTGTAAGGTTTCAAGAAAACAGCAAATAATTTTCTTAAAATCGTGAAAAAATTTCAAATGATTTTTGATTTCGAAAATTTAATTTTTGAAGAAAATTCAAAAAGATTTCGTAACATTCAAAAGAAAAAAACTAATGAAAGATTGAAAAAAAATTTAAGAATCGAGATGACTTTAAGGTAATTTTGTTAGTTTTGAAAGTTTTTAAAAAATTTTAGGAATAATCCCAGTCAATTTAAAAGATATTTAGGAATGTTAGAAGTTTCTAATATGAGAAACATAAATTAATTTTGAAGCTAATAATACAAATTTTTCAAATACTAAGAGTATTTAAGATTTTGAAAACGAGTTTAATAATTTGAAAAATGATGATGCTAGTTAGTGAAATATAATCGAAAAAATTCTTGTTTTCGTCATTTTAATATTTTTACGGAAGCCAAGTTTTTTTATGTATCTGGAAATCTTGCTGTGTTGACGTTCGACTTTTTATTTGCCAATCCGTAGGAGATAAGTCTTGCCTAAAAGACGCTTGTTATTTAAATATTGTTAGTCAAAGACTGTTATATTTCAATAATGAAAATTTTTAAAATCTCTAAATAAATATCGTATCATACTACTCTAGCTTCCTTCACATTGATGCATTTTTTCATGCAAGCTCTCGTGTTTCTATGGCTTCTTATGTCTCTTCGGATTAATGTCTCATTCACAGATTC
>JAABKJ010010422.1:0-10974 GCA_011634705.1 Andricus grossulariae
TTTGTATTCAAACAAAAAAGACGAACTTTAAATGAAATAATTCATTTTTAAGTTCAAAAATGAATGTTCAACAAAAAAAATTTCAATAAAATAGTTAAATTTTAATCGAAAGAAATGAATTTGGAACTAAAAAAAAATTGTAACCAAAAATGAAATAGTTTAGTTTTCAGTAAAAAAAAAATAATGTTGAACCAAGAAAAAGGAGTTTTAAACGAGATACTTAAATTTTTAACCAAAAATAATGAATTTTCAAACAAGAAGATTAATTTTCTACCAAAAAGTCAAGTTTTCAACCAAAAAATTAATTTTTAACAACGAAAAATATATTTGTGACAAAGTACTTAACTTTTTAACAAATTAGTAAAAATTTTAACAAAAATAAATGAATTTTCAAGCAAGAACAATAATTTTCTTTTCTTGAAAATTGATCTTTCTAGTTGAAAATTCAACTACATGTTTGGAAATTGAATTTTCTTTTAGAAAATTATTCTTCTTTTTCGTAATTTCATTTACTTTCGTTGAAAATTCATTTCTTTTGTTGATAATTTAACTACTTTGTTAACAATATTTTTTTTCAAAATTAAGTGTTTAGTTGAAAATTCGACTTTCTGGTAGAAAATTAATCTTCTTGTTTGCAAATTCATCTTTTTGGTTGAAAATTAATTATTTTTCATTGAAAATTCAAGTATTTTGATAAAACCTCCTTTTTTTTGTTCAAAATTTTTTTTTAGCAGAAAATTGAACTATTTCATTTTTCGATACAAATCTATTTTTTTTAAGTTCAAAATTCATTTTTTTCGATGAAAATTGAACTATTTTATTGCAAATTAGTTTTTTTTCTGTTGAAAATTAATTCTTGAACTTCAAAATTAAGTATTTTATTTAAAGTTCGTATTTTTTGTTTAAATTCAACTATTTTCATTTAATATTAAAATATTTCAAGTCTTTTTTGGTTGGAATATCAAACATTCAATTTTTTGTTGAAAATTCATCTTTTTTGTTGGGAATTCAATTTTTTTATCTAAAAATTTCACTATTCCATTTTTGGTTAAAAATTAATTCTTTTAGTTGAAAATCTAACAATTTTGTTGAAAATTCGATTCCTTTTAGTGAAAACTCATCTTTTTGTTTGAAAATTAAACTGTTTCATTTTTGGTTCAAAATTTAGCTTTATTAATTGAAAATTCTATTTGGTAAAAAAAATATAAAGAACTACACAAGAATAAGTGAATCGTAATAAAAATATTAAATTTTTTCTCTTCAAACTGAATAACTTACTCTTTTATTTTATTTTACAAATGAATTACAAATTTTTTTCAATAATTTGTATAAAAAAGCTATTTTTCATTGATTAAATTTAAATTATAAAAGTATGAATCCAAACGAAATTCCGAAGGTTGTAGGGTCCTCTTGTAAACCTTTAAAATATATTTTTAATGACCTCTCTGGAACTTTTTGATGTTTCATATTTTTATCAAGTTCTAAAAAAGTATCTCTTCTGAAGAGCACATAACATCGAATTCCTGCATATTTTTAAATTACAACAGTCCAATAATGATTTTAAATAAATCATTCAAATCTAAATAATTTAAATTTAAAATCTTCAAAAAAAATGTCAACCTTCAAGTACTGTACGATTTTTAAATCATCGATTTTTAGTTACGTACCCCTCGATTTCTGTCTATTTGAGAAACAATCTCTAATGGAATGTATTACCTTCTGTTTAGTTTCTGATTTTATTATAATTTCTGTATCAATTAGACAGAAAGACACTTTTTTACTCAAAAATCATTGAATCAAGCAAAAACGCACTTTAAATAATCGAATGTTTGCAAACGATACAGTGGGATGTCGACTTTTTAAATAAATGGTTAATAAAAAATTGATCTATTAGACATAATCCGAACTTAAGATCCTAGGAATTTAAAAATATTCTAAAGTCAGATTTTTCATTAAACACCTCCATGTTAAAAAAAAGTAATACTCTCTGGTTTAGTAAATTATTTAGAATTATTTTTAATTCAAATTTAATATATGAAAAATAGTTTTTTCAAACAAATTATTCATAAAAGTTTATAATTCATTCGTAAAATAGAGTCGACGTGTCAGTCATTAAGTTTGAAAAGAAGAAATTTAATATTTTAAGTACGGTCAGTTTTTCTTACTTAGTTCTGAATTCTATTTTTTATAAAAATAAAAACAACCATATTTAACTATTTTGTTGAAAATTTGTCTTTTATTAGTTTTTGTTTTATTTTTGATTAACACCTGATTTTTTTATACCAAAATAAACTATTTTGGTGAAAAAATTCTTTTTCGTTTGCAAATTCAACTAATTTTTTTAAAATCCGTTTTTAGTTTCTTGAACATTGAATTTTTTAGTTGAAAATTGATCTGTTTAGTTGAAAATTCAGCTATGTGTTTCAAAATGGACTTTTTTTATAAAATTATTTTTCATGTTTGCAAATTTATTTATTTTGGTTAAGAACTCATTTCTTTGGTTAAAAATTTAACTACTGTGTTACAAATATTTTTGCTGGTTAAAAATTAATTTTATTGCTGAAAATTCAAGTATTTTGTTGAAACCTCTTTTTTTCCAAAATGATTTTTTAACTGAAAATTAGTTAGTTTTTAACAAACAAACCGAAAAAGACTAAATATTTTAATATTAAATAAAAACAGTTGAATTTACACAAAAAAGACGAACTTAAAATAAAATACTTAATTTTTAAGTTCAAAAATTAATTCTTAAAAGAAAAAAAATACAATAAAATAGTTAAATTTTCATCGAAAAAAATAATGAATTTGCAACTAAAAAAATAGATTTGTAAGAAAATATGAAATAGTTCAATTTTCACTTGAAAAAATAATTTAAAGTCAAAAATTAAGACCGAAAAGAAATCTATTTTATCATGAATAATTTTATGCAAAATGAGCATGAAAAACAATGTTTTGAACAAAATACTTAAATTTTCAATTAAAAATAATAAATTTTCAACCAAAAATATGAACTTTCAAACAAGAAGATTAATTTTCTACCAAAAAGTCGAATTTTCAATTAAAAAATTAATTTGTAATAAAAAAGAATATTTTCAACAAAGTAGTTAAATCTTGAACTAAAGAAATGCATTTTTAACCAAAGTAAATGAATTTACAAAAAAGAAGAATAATTTTCTAAAAGAAAAGTCAATTTCCAAACAGATAGTTGAATTTTCAATTAAAAATATCAATTTTCAAGAGTAGACAATTTTTTAAAATAAATTAGTTAAATTTTCAACCAAAAGAGACGAATTTTCAATAAAATACATGAATTTTTATCCAAACGGTTCATTTTTAAACTAAAAGAAGCGAATTTTTAACCAAAAACGGATTCTTTTTTATAAAATTATTTTTCTTGCTTTGTTAAAATAATTTTTTTTTGTTACAATTTTTTGTTTTTAGTTGCAAATTCATTTCTTTCATTTAAAATTTAACTATTTTATTGAAAATTTGTTTTTTGTTGTTGAAAATTAATTTTCGATCTTAAAAATTAAGCATTTTATTTAAAATTCGATTTTTGGTTTGAATTCAACTATTTTTTATTTTATAATAAAATATATTTCTTTTTGGGGGAAAAAAAAGTAATCTTTTGGTTGAAAATTCATTACTTTAGTTGAAATTTAATCTCTAAGGTTGAAAATTCAACTATTCTATTGAGAAATTCGCTTTTTTTGGTTGAAAATTAATTTTTTTAACAGAAAATTTAAATATTCCATTTTTGGCTGAAAATGTTTTTATTGTTATTTTAATAGTTCACTTCTTTTGTTGCAAATTGAACTATATTGTTGAAAATGCAAGTCCATTTTTGATTTAAAATAAACTTTTTTAGTTGAAAATCTAACAATTTTATTGAAAATTAATTTTCTTTTAGTAGAAAATTTGCCTCTTTATTTAGAACTTCAAATATTTAGTTGTAAATTTATCTTCCTATTCGAAACTGAATCTTTTTGTTTGAAAACTCATCTTTTTGGTTGAAAATTGAATTATTTCATTTATGGTTGAAAATTGAACTATATTATTTTTGGTTCAAAATTTTTCCTTTATTAGTTGAAAAATAATGTTATTGTAAAATTCAGAGTTACATAAGAAAAACTGATCCGTAATTAAAATATTAAATTGTTTTTCTTCAAACTGAATTATTACCCTTTTCCTTTGTTTTACAATTGAACTATAAACTTTTGTTAATAATTTCTATAAAAATATATTTTTGATTTAATAAATTAAAATTTTCGCAGATCTTATAAACCAATCCGAGATACTCTTTTGCCATGGAGGTATCGAACTGAGAAAAATAATCTAGAGAATACATCCTCTATTCTCTACACACTCTTCCATTGAAACAAGCTTCAATTCAGGACTTCGGAGGTCTATATAAAAATTCTCGCCCTCTTTTAAATAAAAAAATTGATCAACTCCGAAGCTCTGAGTGTTGGAAATAAAACAGATTAGTATTCCAACATGCCACAATTGGATACACTCTGCCAGACAAACATATCAAAAGAAAAATTCAGTTAGAATGACCCTTAAGAAACAAGATCGAAAGGTACATTCATAAAATAAATTTAAGTAGCTTGAAGCTAGATGAAAAAAAAAATGTAGCAGCTCTTTTTCTTTGCAATAGGAAGCAAGAGCAGATGGAGAAGGATGAGAAAAGGAGGATCCATTGAGCATGCGAAATGTTTTATCGGGAAGACATGCAGGTTATTTCAGGTAAGACATCAGTCGAAAATCTGCACAATCTTGGCATTTCCGCAACAAGTTCAGCTCCAGTGACGAGAGTGCGAAGCTTAGCGAAGGTTGGAGAAAAAACAGTCGAAGAAAGAAGCAGTGGAGATTGATTTGACAGCTGATTATTAATTTCCAAGCAGATAATTTCATAGTATAGCGCGTTCCTCGATCAAAACCCTTGTCCTTCCCACCAGCGATTTCACCGAAATCATGACAAATTCAGCACGGAGAACAACAACAAAAAAAAAATGAAGGTCTCTCTACGGCTTCACAATATATGTACATCATTGTTATCGCTACTTTGTTATGTACAATTAAATATTCATAGAAAATTCTTTCTTATTGGCTAGAAGAATCGTATGTATAAATAGATGTCGTTCTCACTAATTCCATACAATCTTACTTCTTCGACAAATCGATATTATGCGACAAGTGCAAACATTAGAATATAGATTCCTAACATCTGACTACTACACTTAAATATATCAAGTTCAACTGATGCAGAGGAGCAGGCAGTTGGAAACATTAATAATTAATGTAGACACAAGACACGATCACCGTACGAAATTTGGCTGAGAATCGGTGGATGGAGCATGCAAATAGTGTGTGCTAGGACTACGCGTTTTGTCGTTTAATTTCATTTATTCGTCAACATCTAAAGTAATCTCCAATTGAAAGGACAAAGCGCGCGAATCGAGTCGTCTCAACGCGAAATCGTGCAGATAAACAATGAACATCGTAAGGTAGGTAGACCAGTTTACCTTGACACCAAGTTTGTTAATAAAAGAGCGAGCGAGCGAGCGAGCGGCCTAGAATTCGAGTAAAGCGTGAAAAAAGCGGCATGAACGGCTGGTTATTGTCTAAACCGAATATTGTTAATGTTAATAATGCTTAAAAGGCACTCGTATAAAAGAATGTAACATCTATCGTTCCTTCTCGTCACGATCTTGTACTCGAAACGCTCGGAGTCACTGGAAAGTCGATACATATCGATTATATATCGAATCGAATCGAATCGACGTCGATTGGTTGGTTGGGGTTGCGATGACGATCTGATGGTTGGCCTGCATGGTAGGCCTCAAACGGCACGCTGTGATCTATTTGCACTGACTAACACCATGCTTCACGGTCAAATCGGTTAAAATTTCAGACTTAGACACACTTCGTTAATCATTCATCTTAGGCTTTTGTTTCCTTTGACCGCAAGTCAAAGGAGAATTTTAGTTAAATGCAACTGCAAGTCCAAGACGAATGCCGTTCCCTAGGAACAAGCATCCTTCGTTAAACTAGGATTAGATTTAATTTCGTGAATGATCTAGATGGGGCAAATAATTAACAGTCCAAAGAACACGGCCCACATCAGTACGATCCAATGCACGGTGTAAATTGGATTCTCACCATCTGCGATCTTTCTGGCTATGAATTTCAGAGTTTCGTCGAGAAGTACCACTGGAATCGAGAACTTCATCACGGTTACCCATTCTTCAAGGGTCAGTGGACACACTTGGAACACGGACTGAAACAAACAAGAAAAACATTATTAATTAACTATAGGGATCACACCGCAAAACTAACTCAAAAAAGGGGAAATGTAATTTTCTCACAAAAAAGGGGGAAAGATTAAACATTTTAAGAAATTTTATATTTTTAAATAATTTTCAATGACTTTTCAATGATCTCTGCCATTCAAGAATTTATTTTTAAAAATTGGATATACTTAGGTCGTTGGAAATCCATTCAGTGATATAAAAAAGTCCGAAAAAAAATTAAATTCCTTAAATACACAATTTTAATGTTTAACATCATTCTTATAAATTTGTGATTTCTTCCTCACTATAATTAATACCATAATTAAATCGTTTGAGCTGAGGGATAGCAATTTGTGGATCGACATCCAAAACAAGTAGAGAAAACAAATTTTGAAATCGGTTAATACCTTCTGTTCTCTTTTTTAAATTTACAATTGAAAATTTGTTTAATTCAAAAATAAATTTTGCCTTATTCAGAATTTTTTGAAAATGTACAAAAACATGTTTTATGGATGGATTCGAACCAGAAATTTCTTCAGCTTGAACCAAAAAAACATGTCATTTTTTTTATTCATGGGAAACATTTTTTTCTTTGTGTTTATAACGTTCAAAAATCGCAAAAAAAAAATGAAACCCCAAATCACTAAATTTCAGGTTCGACATATTCAACTTTTTTTTTAAATGTGTGAATTTTCAAAAAATTGTTATTGAGCAAAAAATTTAAGTTTAAATTTCGTAATTTTTTATTATTGTTCACTAGTAAAAGGTATAAATATAATAAATTCGTCATAATTTTTTAACCAATAGGAAAAATTCATAAATAATTTATTAAAGTGCTATAATTGCTTTAATTATTATTCAATAATGGGTAAAGTTACTAATTTCAAAAAATTTTCCGCGTAATACAAATATTATATTTTCAAATATCATATATTTAATGAGAAAAGGGGAAGATTTTTGAGAATAAGCCCGGAAAATCTGTCTTTTGCACTTGGAAAATCAACTGTTTCTTCTAAAATGTATCATTTATAATTTAAAACAACTTGTTGTGGAAATTGCCATGTTTTTAGATTTTTCTCATTACTTTTTTTGCAATAAACTTTATTAAATTTCATTAAATTTTATAAATTTTAAAGGGTTTCGACAAAAAGAAAATCCAACTATTTTTGATTGAAAGTTAATTCTTTTTAATTGAAAAGTCTATTAATTATATTTTTGGTACAGAATTAATTCCACTAAATGGTTGAAAGTTGTACTACTTTGTTG
The DNA here is from genome assembly GCA_011634705.1 of Andricus grossulariae. Classification (NCBI taxonomy): domain Eukaryota; kingdom Metazoa; phylum Arthropoda; class Insecta; order Hymenoptera; family Cynipidae; genus Andricus; species Andricus grossulariae. The sequence goes on from JAABKJ010010422.1 coordinate 7,563, forward strand.
AAAAATAATTTTGTGAGCTGAAGATTTAACAATTTTCTTAAAAATTCATTTTTTTTAATTGAAAATTAATTTTCTTCAATGAAAATTTAACTTTCCGTTTTTGACTGAAAATTAATATCTTTTAGATAAAAATTCAACAATTTCTTTTTTCATTGAGAGTTAATTTTTTTGTTTGGTATATTTAACTATTTTCTTGAAACTTTGTTGTTGAACTACTTTATTAAAAATTTATTGTATCAGTTGAAGATTTATTTATTTAGATTTAAAATTTCTTTTTTTTCTTATTCAAAATTAATTTTTTGAATTAAAAATTGATCCCTTTTAGTTTGAAAATTGATCGTTTTTAGTTGAAAATTCATGAATATCGTTAAAAAGTCGTCGTCTTTTTTAAAAATAAAATTAATCTTACTGATTGAAAATTCAACTACTTGGCTGAAAGTTTAACAAAATTGTTAAAAATTAATTTTTTATTCAAAGATTAAATTATTTTGTTGAAAATTTAATTTTTGTTGTTGTTGAAAATTAATTTTTTGAACTGAAAATTTGAGAATTCAATTTTTGGTTCAAACTTAATCGTTTTCAGTTGAAAATTCAACTGCTTAATTAAAAATTCAAATATTCAATTAAAAATTCAACTAATCAATTGAAAATTAAACTGTTTCATTAAAAAAAAGAAACTTTTTTTAAGAAAATTGATATTTTTGGCTTGAAAATTCCACTTGTTTGTTGAAAATTCGTCTTTTGGGTTAAAAATTCTATTATATTAATATAAAATTCAACTATTTGTCTGAAAATTAACTTTCTGATTGAAAATTCAACTATTTTCTAGAAAATCCGTATGTTGGACTTGAAAGTTCAACTATTTGTTAAAAATTCTATTTTTTTTTTTTAGAAAATTCAACTTTTTTGTTGAAAATTTAACTATATTGTTTTGAATTCGCTTTTTTGGTTGATAATTAATTTTCCAAACTGATTTCACTAACATAAAACAAAACAAAAAATGAATTTTATTTTTGTATGAATTCGAACAATTTTCCGGGCGATATGCGTAAAAATTCGAGAAAAAAATTCTAAATTTCTTGAAATCTTTGTCATTTTTGAAACCTTTGTGAAATTTTTGAAATCTGCAAAAACTTTAAAACCCTAATGAAATCTTTGAAATTTTGTTGAGATCCTTGTAAAATTATTGAAATCTATGATATCTTTTGAAATTTTTGAAAACATTTTTAATCTTTGTGAAATCTTTATAAAATTTTTTAAATCTTTCGGAAATCTTTGAAATTTTTATGACTTCTTTGAAATCTTGGCAAAATTGAATTGAAATTGAAAATTTTTGAATTCTTCATGAAGCCTTCGAAACATTTACGAAATATATGTAAATTAATAGAATCTTTGCGAGTTTTGTAAGATCTTTGTGAAAAGAAAACTTTTAAGATCTATGAAATCTTTTGAAATCTGTGAAATCTTTTAAATTTTGTTTCAATCTTTGGGAAATCTTGGAAATCTTTATGATTTTATTTAAACTTTCTAAAATTTTGAAATTTTTAGCAAATTTTTAAAATCTTTCTGAAAATTTACGAAATCTTTGTGAAATATTTATGAAAATGTTTCAGTCTTTCTGAAATCTTTCTGACTTTTTTTCAATATTTTTAATATAAATTTGATTTTTCGAAGTAGAAAAAAAATCTAACTGTATATCGAACCGACTTCATTTCCATAGACAGTTACATTTTTTTAAATCAATTTCGAATTTTGATTTTTTATAAATAAATATAAAAAATATTACAAGAGCCTTAAAAATTTCGAAGAATTTGAAATATATAGGTAGATAGGTATTTTGAATTTATTATTTTGTATATTATATATTATATTATATATATATTTTTTAAAAATTGCAATAAAAGACACTAATTTTCAATCAAAGACATGAATTTTTCACCAAATGATGATTTTTTACAGGATTTTTCAAACTAGTAGTTAATTCTATAATTATAATTTATAGAAAAGAATATATAATAATGGATTAAAAAAATATATATTTTATTATAATTTTAATATTATTTGTTATTTCCATAATTTTTATAATTATTAGTCCTAATATTATTAGAATTATTTTGATGATGTTATTTCAATTTGAAATCTTTGCGTAATTTTTGTAAAAGCATTAAAATCTTTTAATTCATCACAATTTTCACAACAAATTGTTTTGAATTATATACTATACATTTCAGAAGAAACAGTTGAATTTTTAAGTCCAAAAGACGGGATTTTGTGCAAAATAGTTGAATTTTCAACCAAAAATGAAGCAGTAAAATCAGTTTGGAAAATTAATTTTCAACCAAAAAATAAGAATTTAAAACAGTATAGTTAAATTTCCAAGAAAAAAGCTGAATTTTCTAACAAAATAATAAATAGTCTTTTCACCCCAAAAAGAGGAATTTTTAACAAACAACTGAATTTTCAAGTCCAAAAGACAGATTTTTTAGAAAATAGTTGAATTTTCAACCAGAAAGTTAATTTTCAGGCAAATAGTTGAATTTTCTACAAAAATAATAGAATTTTCTACCCAAAAGACGAATTTTTAACAAAAAAGGTGAAATTTTCAAGCCCAAAAAAATTAATTTTCTATAAAAAATTCATTTTGAATTAAATAGTTGAATTTTCCATTGAATAGTTGAATTTTCAATTGAATAGTTGAATTTCCAATTAAATAGTTAAATTTGTAATTGCATATTTAAAATTTCAATTAAACAGTTCAATTTCCAACTAAAAACGAGTAATTTTGAACCAAAAATGGAATTCTCAAATTTTCAGTTCAAAGAATTAATTTTCAACAAAAAAAAAAATAATTTTTAACAAAAAAAAAAAATAATTTTTAACAAAATAATTTAATATTTGAATAAAAAATGAATTTTTAACAATTCCATTTAACTTTCAGCCAAGTAGTCGAATTTTCAATCACTAAGATTTAATTTTCTTTTTAAAAAAGACGACGTTTTTTCAAAAAAATTCATGAATTTTCCACTAAATAGATGAAATTTTTATTAAAAATGATCAACTTGCAAACCAAAAGGGAATAGTTCAATTTTAAGTTTACCAAAAATGAAGCAGTGAAATCAGTTTGGAAAATTAATTTTCAACCAAAAAACAAGAATTTAAAACGGTATAGTTAAATTTTCAACAAAAAAGCTGAATTTTCTACCAAAATAATAGACTTTTCACCCCAAAAAGAGGAATTTTTAACAAACAACTGAATTTTCAAGTACAAAAGACAGATTTTTTGGAAAATAGTTGAATTTTCAACCAGAAAGTTAATTTTCAGGTAAATAATTGAATTTTCTACTAGAATTTTTCTAATTTGTAGAATTTTTAGAATTTTTAACAACGAAAAAAGTGACATTTTCAAGCCAAA
>JAABKJ010010424.1:0-10973 GCA_011634705.1 Andricus grossulariae
AAACGGAAGCCCTGGAAGGTCTCGCGCACTTGATATAGATAATAGTTAGTAAGCTAATATTTAAGAACTTGTAAATAGTAAGAAGGGGAAGCGATTATAGGTTAAGGTAAACATAAGGCATAGTGGTTAAGTGAAATTGTAAAAGATGTAAAGGGAACGGAGCCCTTAAATCCGTAAAAGGGAGAGTAACAAAATACAATACAAAACAATACAAGTTAGTTTAACAATTCCTTAATTGAATAATTTTGAAATTATAGAATTCGATAAATTTGGATTTCTGAAATATTAAAATTCAGGCATTTATTAATCGGTACTTTTATTGCACTTGCATTTTTGGTAACGTTTTTATTTTATTTTTAAATTAATTTTGCAACCAAAAAAGGATTGAAAAGAGCATTTAATAATTATTTTTCTCCAAATGTATGTAATGTAAATGTATTATTTTTTTTTAATTTTGTAACTTTTCTTCGTGAAAAGTTACCATAAGAAAGTAATTTCTCGCTATTAAACTTTTCAATGTTCAAAACTTTTAACTTGAAGTATTTTCGAACCAAACTAAAATCCTTTAATGTAGAATCACAAATAGATATAACAAATTATAAAATGTATTATAAATAATTATGTAACTTGCACTTTCGATATATTCTTAGAATATAGCCTTGAAGACATTTTAATGGTTCAAAATAATTCTGCTACTTTATCTGACTTTTGACAAAGTGTGAAAGAAGAAAAAGCACTCATTTTGTCCTGCCGTTGCTCCAATTGACAATTACATATGGGATCGTTCACATATTACGTAACACTAAAAAGGGGGAAGGGAGTTCGTGTTTCGTTACGGTCTGTTACGTGTGGGGGAGGGGTATTTTTGACCCGATTACGTAACATTTCTAATTGCACGTCCTATTTAAAAAAAGCTATGTTACTAAACATCTCGAAAATATCGAACACGCTGTCGTCGAAAACCAAAAAATTTGAATTGTAAATAATTTTTTCGTATTGGGAAAAAATTCTATTCTTAAAATTTCGCTACCACAGTATGATTTGTAAACTTTGTCACATTTCAAAAGAGATAAGAAAAATGAAATGATGGGCAAAAACTTGTTTCGAAGAATTCGAAAAAGAATGTAGAAGTTTTTAAATAATTTTGAAAGATTAATTTTTTTGTAAGATTTCTGGGAAAATCTTAAATGGTTTAGGTTTTATTTCAAAAGAATAATCTCAAGTTCTGAAGAATTCAAAATGCGTGGAAAAAATGGAAGACTTCAAGACAATTTTATTTTTCAGGATTTAAATCATTTTTAGGTAGAATGAATTTGGGAACATTTTAAATGATTTTTTAAAATGAATTTTAAAAGAAAAATGAGAAAGATTAAAAAATATTTTTAATTATTTCCTACAATTTTTAAAAAGAGTGGACAAGATTTTAAAGCAAAATTTTGCAATTTTGCCATATTAGATCACTTTAGAAAAAGTCTGAGTAATTTTGAGAGATATTTAAAAATTTCGAAACGATTAAAAAATAATAAAAACTTATTGTCACGTAATTTGACCGAATATTTATATTTGCCTGAATCCGCTTGCAGCGAGCGTGAGAAGGGATGCTGCAGTCAGCAAAATCGTAAGATTAGGTTTACCACCTCGGGCCGTCGCACGGTCAAGGGATGCGCGGCGATTGTCATCGCGGAGTAAGATCTTTAACGCGTACACCGTCGATTAGGCCACTCGTCTGGTTAGTCTGAATTACAATGTCATAAGGTAAAGAACACTCAGGGAGAGAAAGGACAAATAGAACACTGTTATTGAATAAACGCCAAGTACATATGGAAATTGAAGGACACTCATTTATATTATACAGTCGAAACATAACAGTGGTTCCTGTACCGAGATCGAATAAAAAGAGTGAATTGGCATATTTATGAGGGAATATTTTTCGATCATGTTTTTAAAATTGACAGTCATCTACATGTGTATGTAAGTAAACAAAATTATATTTATCTATATCCATATATGCATATAACTTTTTGCAATAAAAATTGAGCCCCCGCGGGAAACTTTAAAATGCTCTACGCGGTCAAGTAGACGTTCATTGCCGTATTCGGAATACGAAAAAAATATAACATCAGTGAAAAAAGAACAAGACAAAATAAACAGTGAAAAGGAAATTTCTGCACAAAAGAATCGGGATAAAATATTGGAGAACATTTCTTTCGGTTATATTGATTTCACGTTTACTCCACTAAATTCATAAAAAACAAGCGTTATTAAAAGTTTAGACTGAAACACAATCATGACACAAACTCTCTCTGTGAAGGATATTTTAATTCGAGTGCCAAATTTAGATGGAGATTCCGAAAACGTCAACGCTTTTAATCGCGGGTGTAAAAGGGATAGAGAAAAATTAACAAACACCCCTATATTATAATTTTTAGATTTGATTTTCAACAAATTAACCGGAAAAGTACGGAACCTACTATCTTCGCGTTCAGATTCGTACACTACTTACAATGATTTTGAAAAAGACGTCAAACGCACATTTCGTACCCCTAAAACAGAAGCCTTTTGGTCAAGTGAAATCAGTCTAGTGTTTCAGTGTGAGGACGAAAGAATAATTAACTATGCAAGTAAGGTGCACACCATCGTGTCACAATATACTGAGGCAGTTAAAGAGAGTAATCCTCCAGAACCGACTGAGAACATTTCTCCAAATGCAAAATTCCTTATCGAAAATTTTAATTTAAATAAAAATAGTACTTCAGATAGTACAGAGAACTTAAAATCAGTTGCAAAAATTCATTACTCTAACCCGGTTAGCACAGTTTTTGATAACATTTAAAGTCGGTCAAACACATTCTATCAAAACAAAAGTAATGAAATCAGAAGTAATTCCCGCGATAGTCAAAATTTACGGGAAAGTCAAGGAAACTCATCTAGAAATAATCATTCAAAATTTTGTAACCTTTGCGAGAGCAATACCCATGATCTCAGCGAATTTAGAATATTTAAAAGAATGAAGGAAAACCGGCAAAACAGTAGGAGCAGAAATATATATAGAAATCAATCAAATTCCCCAAATCGATACGACTCGAGCAACTGCAGTCCAAGTAGAGAACGCTTTCAACCGAAACAAAACCGATATGACGGTTGGTACAATAAAAACAGCAATCAACAACAAAACATTCGAAATTACTACCCACATCAACAAAACCCTCAAAACTCAAGTAATGATTCGAGATAGCCTCCGAAGACATATCAACAAAATCACCAAACACGTTACCGAACAGAATCCCAACTAAATTACACAGGCACACAAAAAAATAAAAGTGGTCTGAACTTTACATGTCACAAGGCTACCCTTATTGAGTTGGATCCACTGAATCCGAATCCGGCCTTAGAATTTTCCCTAGACCTTACAATTTTCCCATAGCCTAGGGTAAATGTGTGAAATTTTGGAATTTTCAGGCTCCGCTGAAGTTATATTTATCCACGAAAAATTTAATGGAACAACGTCGTTTGTACATAATTCGGGTCGCTCAGTTCAAGTCTGAATTTAGAATTTTTGTGAAGTATCTTTGAATATTCCTAGCCTAGGGGAAAAAGTGCATTAATGAGCAACACTTGAGGCTTAAAGGAGCTTTTGTTTCTGCACGGAAAAGCTGATGTCTGACCGTATTTTTAACTGCTGATTTCATACCTGACAGAAAAAGTTGTCTGAAGTACCTTGGATTTTCCCTAGCCTAGGGGAAAAAGTGAAAAACCGAGAAAAACTAGAGTTTCCATAGAGGTTCCATTTTCTCGGGGTAAAGAGATATATTTGCGTATTTTCAGTAGCTAAGATAACAAATTCGTCATCAAGGTACCTGAAAATCTTGGTGATTACAGTGAAGAACAGGTAAAACGCTTTCATCAGGAAATCAAAGGGATGGAGGGGTCGATATCATCTCACATTCGGCAAGTCTCTTTGCGGCAAGTCACACCTGCGACATGTCACATCTGGGACATGTCAAACATGCAGCATGTCACACCTGCGACATGTCACATCTGCAGCATGTCACACCTGCAGCATGTTACAACTACGGCATGTCACGTCTGCGGCATGTCTCATCTGCGGCATGTCACAACTGTGGCATCTCTACCTAGCGGCTTCTCTCAGGCGCGGTATTTCTCACAGTGAAATTGACATTTTTGCAGCAAGCCTCCCAGGACTAATTGTCACATCTGTGGCATCTCCTACCTCTGGCAAGTCTCCCCAGTGGAATCTCTCATCTGGGAAAAATTTTCAAGTACACATCACAGTGGCAAAACTGCGGCAAGTCTTCCAGGACTGATGGTCACATCTGCGGCATCTCTCACCCGCGGCAAATCTCTCAAGCGGCATCTCTCACCCGTCAAAAATGTTCAAGACCACATCCAAGTGAAAAGTCTGCGGTAAATCTCACAGAATGTATTGTCACATCTGCGGCAAGTCTCCCAGGTATCTCTCAGCCAACAAAATTTATAAGTAGTTCTAAAGATGGCAGAACTGCAGTAAAGCTTCCAGTGGCATCTCTCGTCCAAGAAAATATTGCAAGTAGTTTTGAAAATGATCAAATTTACAACTAGTTAGAACATTTTCTTGAGCGAGAGATGCCACTGGGAGACTTGCCACTGATGAGAGATGCCGGAAAAATGTCAAATTCACTGTGAGAATTGCCGCGCGGGAGAGAAGCCCCTAGGTAGAGATGCCGTAGTTATTACATGCCGCAGATGAGACATGCCGCAGATGAGAAATGCCACAGATGTAACATGCCGCAAAAGTGACATGCCACAGATGTGACGTGCCGCAGGTGTGACACACCGCATGTGGGATGATATGGACGAAAATGGCGCGGCATTATCAAGTAAGATGGGATGAACACATACTGGCAGATTTTTGCTGGAGGTTAAAAAGAGATGTTGCAAGTACAAGAAAAAGTCACAAAAGGAATCCACTTCAAAGGACGTTTGATAATAAAAGAACAAGAAAACATAGGAAAATATAATATAAAAAATTCCCTAGTCTGTCAGGTATGAAGTCAGCAGTTAAAAATACGGTCAGACATCAGCTTTTCCGTTCACAAAGAAAAGCTCCGTTAAGCCTCAAGTTTTTCTCATTAATACACTTTTACCCCTAGGCTAGGGATATCCTGATATACTTTACAAAAATTCTAAAGTCAGACTTGAACTATTCGACCCGAAATACGTGAAAACGACGTTGTTCCATCAACTTTTTGGTGGATAAATATAACTTCAACGGAGCCTAAAACTAAGGCCAGATTCGGATTCAGCGACTCAAAATTCATAAGAGTAGCCTTGTCACATGTAAAGTTCAGATCACTTTTATTTTTTTGTGGGCCTTTGTTATCAACCAAATTTCCAACCAAATTATCTAACAAATACCCAACCAAATTATCAACCAAATTTTCAACCAAATTTTCAAGCAAATTATTACCCAAATTTTCAACTAAATTTTCAAACAAATTTTCAACCTAATTTTCAGCCGAAATTCCAACAAATCGAACAAATTCTTGAAACAAACCACTAATTGCACTACAAACCAAATTATAATCCAAATTATCCGATTAGAAATTAGAATAACTACTATCATAAGTTTAATGACTCTCGCGGGTGTAGTTCCTCTCTACAAAATCCCTTTGAGCAACGCGTATATAAGGAACACAAATCCTCCACAGATTCACAAAATTTAAACACATAAGCGACTCGCCAGTTGAGCGCGCAGGCGAGTGGCGAAACAATGTTAAGACGTGCCACGGCGAAACTAAACTTTGAAAACGAGCAGTAATACAACTAAGTACTCAGATTAATGCCCCCACAATATTACTAAAGAGCGAAAAATTCTTCTTAGAAAATTTAGAACTTATTCTCGATACGGGAGCTGAAATAAACGTCATAAAACGACAAGCATTACAGGAATGGATTTGTATTGACGAACTAGTCCGATTCGAAATAAAGGGCGTAACTCCAGGTGTGGTTTTCTCAGAAGCTCAAATAATGATCAAATGTAGCGACATTGATATTAAATTTCAAGTGGTTCCCAATTCATTTCCGATAAAAAATGGGGATTTTACGTAATCCCTTTTTCTGGCAACAGAGAGCGAAAATTTGCTACTAATCCCAAGGTTTGAAATTGCGTAATCAAACTTTTCCATTTCATAGCGAAGAGTATTGTACATTGCCACCACGTTCAAAGAAAATAATTTTCGTCAGAGTTGAAGACACCCCACTCACGGAAGAATTCCTTCCTGAGTTAGATGCAGGTCCAGGAATTCTTCTTGGCAATGCTCTGGTATCAATTAGAAATGGTGTTGCACATATACCTGTGTTTAATATTACCAGCGAAACTATCTAATTGATAACACCTTTTGCAAAAATTTAACCAACAGACTTGTCAGATTCAATACTGTTTGACGAAAGAACATTGGACAACGATGACGTCTCCCAAAGAAAAGATATGTCAGCTAAAAAATGAGCTTCCTTCCGACGTACGAAAAAGATTAAAAATTCTAGAAGCGCTTTTTCCTATAGAACATTTAGATAAAGGCGAAAAATCGCATGTTTTAAAATTATACAAAACATATACCCACTCCTATTATTTGCCTGGTGACAAATTATCGTACACCGACGAAGTCCATCATAGTATTACTACGGTGGACAATAAACCTGTACACAAACAACCATACCGGCAACCCCATAAGGAGGAACTTCGGAGGCAAATTAAACAATTACACGACGATGAAATTATTCGTTCATCCTCTTCCCCATGCATCTCACCAATACTACTAATTCCTAAGAAACCAGATCCAAGAGGTAACAAGCATTGGATATTGGTAGACTTTAGAGCCCTAAATGAAAAAACAGCAGGCGATGCGTACCCACTGCCAAATATACTTGATATACTTGACCGTTTGGGGGAAGTAAATTATTTTTCAGTACTCGACTTGGCTATGGGATTTCATCAAATTCCAATGGATCCCTTAGACCGGCATAAAACAGCTTTTTCGACCCCCTTTGGTCATTTTGAATACAACCGCATGTTATTTGGCATAAAGGGAGGCCCTGCCACTTTTCAACGCTTGATGAATGTTGCTTTGGCTGTTCTTCAAGATATAGAAATGTTCATATACATGGACGACATTATAATCTATGCTAAACGCTTGGAAGAGCATGACAATAAATGTCATCGTCTTATGAGTCGTCTGCAAAGCGCAAACTTGAAATTGCAACCGGAAAAATGTTTCTTCCAAAAAAGAGATATCATATTTGGAACACATCATCAGTAACCAGCAAATTCGTCCAACTCCCGATAAAATTAACACAGTAAAAAACTTTCCAGTCCCAAAGACGATTAAAAACGTACGTCAGTTTTTGGGACTGGCAGGTTATTACTGCAGATTTTTAAAAAACTTTTCAAAAATTACGAAACCAATCTCAGATTTAACAAAACCAAGTGTTTGGTTCGAATAGACAGAGCAATGCCATGCCTAGCCAAGGCGAAATTGGTAAAGATCTACCAATTTCTTTCGCATCTCGACTAGAGATGCATTCCGGCGAGATGAGACAAGAAAACATCGATTTCGGGAACCATCCCGACTGACGATAGCGAGAAGTTGTCCCGTAACTCGTAATTTTGGTCGAGAATCTCGGTAACCGAGCAACATCGGGTAAGATTCTCGATAAAATTAAAATTTTGACATCTCTCGTAAATATAAAAAAAAATGTATCAGAGTTTGGAAAATATGGAAGTGGAATGACATGAAAAAAAAAAGAAAAGGCCAAAAATGAGCATTGGACGCTTCGTGGTCATCAAAATGATAATTTAATATTCACTGAAGTAAAATAATTTCACAAAAACTAACCATTTCATTTATAACACCATTAGGTTAAAAAAATGTGAACAAAATTAAGATTTATAGGAAAGAAAATCTAAAAAAAATGTATTCGAATATAAATCAAATTCATACGAAAAATATACCGAATTTTTGGAAAGATAATACGCACTTTCTATGGTTACGGAATTTTTCGTAATTCTAAGCCCTTTTCCAACTCGTTCAGGGCTAACGTTACGGAAAATTTCGTAACCATAGACAGTTCTAAAATAATAAGGTAAACGTCCCAGTAATCTTGAAGTCAATTTTCTTTCCTTTTATTTAATTTAAATCCATTAAAATGTCGCTACTATAAAATGCTAAAAATAAATTGTCTTTATTATTAAATGTTACATTTAGCATATTTTTCAACAATATATTCAAATCGTAACTAAGTTTCACGGATATTGGAATCGTCACGATTACTGGGACATTTACCATATATTTTATTTTGCTTTATTCTGCTACCAATAATTTTGCTATTAAACTGAATTTCATTTCTGTCTAAAAAGATTTTATATTTGTTTTCTTATTTTAATATCAGGCAAGATCCGATAAATTCTCGTCTCGGCGTGCATCTCTACACCTAAGTGGACCTAAACCTTTACAAAATAGTGGTTCCGATCCCTGATTATTTTAACCGATTTTTGCGAGTCTCGGTCTTATGATTTTTTTTTATCAGATAGTGAAAAAGTTCCTAAAACTATGGACGAAAATTTATGTGTAACAATTTGGTATTGTGATTCGCAACAAAAAGGTCAGTGTCAGTAAATTTAATGTTCAAATTTCATATTTATTTATTTAACATTGAATAACGAAATCTTTTAACTTTTAACATATTTCGAGATTCAGGTTTACACTTATTGCTCACAAATTATAAAAATTCCATAATGGTCAGGTTAGAATGCAGAAAAATAATTTTCGGCACGTCTTTCTCTGGTATAGCGGAACGTAATTTGGTAACGAATGGAGTAGAGTTGACTGACTCCATCATAACCACTGCAATAGCCTTAAATTTAAAAGGAAGTTTAGAATTTGAACGATCCACGAACACATACTTTACACTTTTCAATATTTTAAATATTTTAACGTGAATGGTATGTTTACAAGCACTGAGCACAATTCCAAACACATTTTTTTCGAAAAGCAAAACAAAATATTATTGCAGAATTAAGAACAAAACTGAAAAATGCCCGGTTTAATAAAAATTTGAGGCTATTTCCCGGAATTGTCACGGTGCTCAAAATTCCTATGCTAATTCCTGGTTTCCTCAGTCAGTGGCCACTGGCCAACCTGCAAGATCATTACCAAAAATATTCTTAAAAAAATCCGGTAAATTCTTAAAAACTTCAATGAAATTCTAAAATATCCTAGAAAATACCAGAATTTACAGCGAATTTTAGAAACAGAAGAATATTTTTAAAAATCCAGAACGTTAGAATACAAGACAAAAACATTTTACAAAAGCCAAGAACTATCCGAAATAATCGCGACCATTCCTGAATACCCCTGAACATTTCAAAAATTTTCAGAATTCTCCAAAAAGTCAAGTATATTCCAAAATAGAACATTCCAAAATTGTACCTGAAGTTCTGAACGTTCAAATGAACGAAATATTTTTTCCCAATTCTATTTGATGTATAAATATTGTTCCAACTATAATTCAAAATAAAGCATTTTAAATTTCTTTTGATAATCAATTATTTGTAATATAAATTAACTAACATTTTAACACTGTTTATAGTTTATAAAGCCATAACTTAAAATTTTCGTTCATTTGAACGTTCAGAACTTCAAACACATACAAGATTCCAGATTATTCAAGAACATTATAGATAATTCTATTCCAGAATATTCTAGAAAATTTTACTACAACTCTAGCAATCCAGAATAATCAAGGATATTTCACAACATTCTAGAAGTTTCCAAAACATTCTATAATTCCAGAATATTCTACAAAAGTCCAGACCATTGTAGGACAGTCTGTAGTACCTGAAAACACTTTACTATAGAAAAATTTAGAACTTCATAGGATATAACATTTCAGAATATTCAACCATTTTTGTAGAAGCTTGTCTACGACTAGTCCATTTTCTTTTCCAACTCCCCCATTATTTCTGGACGACTAGAGACGGCCATTTGGCCATTTGAATAGTGAATAATCATCCCGAATGTCGGGACGAGGAGACACTTCGTTAAGAAAATTCTAGAAAAGTCAAGCGCATTTCACAATTTTTAATTTCCAAATCCGAAATGATACGATTTAGGAATGAAGCAAGTAATAATAACTTTATCAGGTCTTTAATACATATCCGCTATGAATTTAGTTAATGGTTTCAAAAGGTCGCTTCGGAATGAAATAATTTTTTAATATACAATTCTTTCATTGTATTATTCATTGAGCAGTAATGCAGAAAATTCAACAATATCTTTAGCATTTAAAGTATCTCATTTCCTATCTTCCATTCTTTCCTTTCCCTTTTTTGTTCTTTATGACAACTTCAACACTGACCACCTTGGAATTCGCAAGAGCGCAGGAAAAATACGAAGGAAAGACGGCGCCCTTGTCTCGAATATACAAAAGGGTTGTCGTTACTATTGGTATTCGTGGGCGTGCATCGTAAAAAAATGTATTGACAGTGGCATTAAGACGACGCAGTGGTTATATTTACCGAGATGTTTACTGAGCCTCGTAAAACCCTGAAATTTGTAAGTGACCTTATCTACAAGCTCATACTTCTTCATTTTTCTTTTGTATTATTCGCATTTTTTAAAGATGGTTCAACAGTCGAAAGTTAGAGTGAAAGATAATCAATACAAATTTTCAATGACTTTGCGATTTATTATTCGGAAACACCTCCAGCTGAGTTGCAAGAATTCAGATACATACGATGAATCGAGATAAATTTGTCCAAGAGATTTCAAATATATATATATACACACATATATATAAGCAAGCCAGGAAAGTGTCCTTTCCACCTTAGCATACCGTACTCGCATTTTAGGTCAAGAAGTTCCAAGCGATAGGTGCAGAGCGTGTCATACACACGTTGAGTACCTAGAACACATACT
>JAABKJ010010425.1:0-10973 GCA_011634705.1 Andricus grossulariae
GTGATAACAAAATAAAATTTATCAGACCAACAATCATCATTAGACTTGTTTATTCATTGTACATGGTACAGTAGTGACGCTCTTCGAAGAAATGTTTAAAACACAACGATTTTTGCACCACGAACATCTAATAACGGCTGCATTTTGACAGCCTTCAATTTCACATAATGTGTTGGAAAATATTGTGAAGGAAAAGTCTACCGGATTCTCAAATTCTCCTGGTTTTTCTGCAACGTAACCACTTTGAAACCAAGAGTACTTAAAAAGACTGTGATGCCTTGGTGAAGAGAATTGATTATGTACTAAAGACTGTACCTTTATAATATTATTTATATAGGGGGTGGTTTTTTTATAGGGGGTAGTAACCCCCTATAAAGTAATTTCTTGGGAAAATGCAAAAACACGTGAACTTTATTTTATTAGCGTGTGTAACATATATTATTCCCAGATTTTTCGGGTTGAAATCATGCCCATTATGAAGTTTTTTATATAATTAAAAATAATTGTAGGGTAGTTTACCCCCAAAAAATTTTTGCGATCAAGTTGACAAAATCACTTTTTTTATCTTCTACTGTGAGGACATTGTTCGAGTTGGTTTGATTGTGAAAGATTCGGTTATTATATGTTAAAAAATTAAATGGGTATTTGTTACCACACTTTTCGGAGGTGGTTTTCACCCCCTCAAAACCATTTTGGGCACGTAAGAAAAAACACGCGTGGCTTAGTTTTACGAGTACTACAACATATATCAGAACGAAGAAAATCGGAGGGGGACACCTACCTAGGGTTTCTTAGTCCGTGGCTATAATGAAAAATCGGGGTGACCCGAAAACAAGTTTGAAACAAAAAAAAAATACCACAGACATATTCGGCTGTAACCATCTTAAGCCTGAGCCAATTATATGAGAGGCTCGGTGGCTCAGTTGGTTAGACGCTCGGACTTTACGTTTGAGGTCCGGGGTTCTTCGATCCCTTAGCCGGTACCTCTGAAAATTTTTCTATGTACACTCCAAGTCCCATATAATAGCAGTTTCGGGGATCGCCTCGTACTGGCCTTGTTACTAAATCGGTACCCTCGAAACGTAAACAGTCAGGGCCGCCTGAACCGTTTCCAATTAGAATACATTTTGAAATATGAATTTTGAAAAAAAAAAATTCGATGATAACTTTACTCTGTGAACCATATTATCTCAAGTTAGAAACGACCAATCTGGTTTCAAAAAGTATCAAGATAAAGATCATCGAATATGCAACGAATATTAGTGCCATGCTCCCTGATTAATTTGGTAGTTCAGGTGCAATGAACCGAAATATTTAAAAAAGTCACTGTTTTAGACGAAAATAAACACAACATTTCGAAAACCAATCCATAAACAATTTTTTTAATGCAATTTTCAAGTTTAGCAGGCCAAAATGCATTGGAAAAATATAGTGTCACTGAATGTACGATTTTTTTTTAATTTGTAGAATAGTGCATGTGGATAGCACCCCTCTCTCGAAAAGCTGCACAAATAATAACGACCTAATTAAATTGAATACCGGCAGATCGGAAAGTAGGTGGGAAAGAGTAAAAAATTGGTAAATTATTTTCTCAGACGGTTGTTGCCAAAAATAGCGTGTGATAGACGTGCGCACAGGCTACTCGCGTGATTACAGCATTTGCCTTCAGCTCTTCGCAATCGGCTACGTTTTCATACTTGCTTCGTTTGTGTGCTAACCTCTGTCGCATGCTTTGAGCCTCCGGTTCATGCTGCAAGTTGCGCACTCGTCGGTAATGGCCCATTTTGCGCAATTATATCACAAATAGGTATTTATTTAAGAAAATTGTCTTTAATATAAAGAAATCCTCTCCTTGTGGGCCAAACTGTAAATCAGACGTGGAATGTCTCGGCATTAGTTCAGCTTCTATAAAAACTAATCAACGTGAAGGAAAACGGAAGGCAATAAAAATCAATGACGAGTTATTTGGATCATGTTTTTTAGAGATATCGAAGGAAGGTAAGGTAGGTAAGGTAGCTACACGTCGTAAGTTTTGAAGACGGCAGTCTCAGCTCGAGATCGAAATTAGAAGAGGGTAAATTGATATTTCGCACGATGCAGTACAGATAAGTGGTATGAGAAGAAGCAAAAGATATGAAGCAAGAAGCTCTCTTGGCTGTTTGTGCCCTCTCGACTGGAGGCGCCTCAGGTGTATCGGATTTCACTGGTTCCGGTTTCCCGAAGCAACCCCTTTATACCCACGGAGTAAACGAAAGCGTTTATACAAAATGGCTATAAAATCCGATTGGTGGGCGACGAAACTGGGAGTTAGGAGGGTGGTAAAGGTGCACTGAAGGTGGTGAGCAGAAAAGGGGTGACGCGAAGTTGCCCGAACTGGAAAAGAGGTTGCCAAAGGCAACGCAGGCGGAGGATGGAAGTGCGAGGTCGGTCTAAGAATCCATCAGCGAAACGGGTAATCAGGTGGAGCTCCGACTATATACCGGAGCACTTTCAGAAATCCAATTTCGCCGGCCATTTTTGCGTTATATTCGGCGGACTTTCTTTTCCATTCTTCGGGGACGGTTGCCCCCTGCCCAAAGAATGGAAAGGAACTTGGTTCCTTGCTGACTGTCGAGTCAACGATAGAAAATTATTTTCCACCCGGAAAAATCGCTCACGATGAAATAAGCCAAACCTCCAAAAGCAGGACCGCGATAACAAAACTACTCAAACTCGTATCAGGTTCATCAAATTGTTATTGAATAATTAGATATTCAATTGTAATGAAATTATTTATAAATCAACGTTAATATATATCAACATTTTCAAGAAGATTCTGTGGAAAATATATCAAATTGTTTCTTTCAGTCGCAATTACAACATAATAATTCTAAGTGAATTCAGGTCATTGAAACTTGTTTGAATTGACAAACAAAAAATTAATACATACCGAGGGAAGTAGGATTAAAAGAAAATCTTCCAGCGTAGGGGTTTGAAAAACAATATATCCTCATTTTTCTCATTTTTTAACCACTGATATAAAAAAGGCGAAGACAAGTTGGCATTTTTTACTTATCCAGGGTGCCCAGCGTTTCTTAAGAAGAAAATTCAAGGTCTTTTCTAGATTTTCCAGGTTAAAAAATCAAGTTCTTCCAGGTTTCCTTTTTGTACATCAAATGATAAAATAAACGTTGGTTATACGTGTAAAAATCCTTTTAAATATTTTAAAATTTTTTAAATATTCTGAAATCTTTAAAAATATTTTGTAACCTTTTGAAATCTGGAGTATACTCAAAAACTGAGTGGTCGACTCCTCGAAAAATCCGTTGTATGGTCATTTATTCTAATTCTGAAACTGAATTAACATCGAAATTTTCAACTAATAATATTTACAATTTGTAAGTGGAATATAAAAAAATATATATTTTAACATTCTACATTAGCGGAGAAGATATTACAAACTTATAGAATTATTCATAATATTAAAGCCTGTTCATTGCAATTTATTAAATAATTGGTAGAGTGTACAAAAAGTGCTTTGAAATATCTTTATTTATTCTGTAATGAACAAAAGATAAGTTATAACATGATAAATAAAAAAACTTGTTAGTAGCAAGATTTCTTCTAAACAAGATGTTTCTTTCATAATAGACAAAAAGATGTAATTCACTCTTCACATTTCAATAAAATAAATGTTTTCAAAACAAATCAAAATTATTCCAATTCAACGCTCTCGGGAAAAATTCACGGAAATTTCCAGGTTTTCAAAGTTTAAAAAAAATTTAAGGCGAATTCAAGGTTGTCAAGGTTTCCAAGGTCGCTTGACACCCTGTTATTACTTAAAAAGAACCATAACAGATAAGTGAATAAAAATATTTTTCCTCGGGTATACTACGGCTGTTTAACATCCATGGTAAATTTCAACCCTCTAGCACAAATATTGTAGGAGCTAGGAGTGGTAAACGACAGAAGGACGTACGGACGGACTATCCGCCTCTCTTTATGAGAGTTTCAGGCATAGCCTGAGAAACCCTAAAAATGGAAGAATATTAAATTGAAGCTTTTAAAAGAAATTAATTACAATTTGCAAGTCTTCGATATTGAGGCATTTTCGATGCCTGCAAAGCGGCGCTGAAGTAGTAGTGCTTTTCAAGCATGGCGATATACTTTTGCTCTCTAAAGGCAAGAATGAGACGTCAGAGATAAATAATGAAAATTATACACCAATGAGCTGACATTTTGGTCTCACATAAAGTCATCGTCAAGCTATCACTTGATCGCGTTGACAGATTGGACCAACTCGAAGCGACAAATTACCATTAATTACACATAAATTATCATAATTTACTATAAATTATAATAAATTTACGGAAATTTTGGAAATTTTTAGATAGACTGAATTTTCGTAAATTTCAAACATTTTCAAACATTCAAGATTTTTTTAATTGCATAATTAATTTGTGTTTGTATTCATAATTTAACATTTTTTCAAATTTCATCATTATTTTTTTTTAACTTTATAAATTTCAACAATTTCATAAATTTTACAAATTTCATAAATTGTAAAAATTGTATAAATTTCAAAAAATTTCAAAATTTCCTAAATTTTAAAAACTTTTAAAATATCATAAATTTAAAAAAATGTTGCTGACTTATAAATTTACCATTAATTTCCCAAAATTTAAAGATTTCCGCAAATATCCAAAATTTCAGTAAGTTAAAATATTTCGTAAATTCATATTAAAATAAAAATGAAGGTTCCAAAATTTCTTCATTTGAGCAGAAACCGTGCCTGTGTTCCAATTGAGTCTCATCGAAAAAGCCTCACTTCTCCCACTTTGTGCATAATTACTGTTCCAAGTTCAAACACCAACAAAGTAACCATTTCAATTAAGACACGATTAGAAATGAGATTTTTTTTAGTTTTGAGTTTCAAAATTAAATGATTTTTTTATTTGAAGGGCAAATGTTAGCTGCGACATCACGAATAACTGATCGTTTTATATACTTTCTCCATCTTCTTATTTTCACGGATTGGTCAGTGACTCTGTTCCAGTCATATTTGACTGATTTTCCAGTTCTCGAAATTACGTAAACTTTTCCTATTAAAAAACCAGTTAAATAAAACTGGTACTTCCGGGTAACGTAGAGTTTATCAACTGTTAGAATCCTTTGATCTCAATTTTTCTCTGGATTTTCAGTGTAACAAGTTTTAATTATATATGTATTGTATAAGTAAATAAATAGATTTTTGAAACTATAAGCTTATAGAGTGCTGAAGGTGCAGTGCAGTTAACCACGATATGCTTGGGTTTATGAAACGGAAACCAAGTTTAACGGCTACTTCCGTTTTGGAGAGCCCTTTACTCCTGCTGGCTTTTACGAACAGACATCCTCTGTGAGAGATCCTGGCGCGATCGATCTCCAGGGAGCTCATATCTTGGATATTGAATATACGAGCGAGAAGGCTACTCGGAAAGGTACAGCTGCGCTCGACGGGTTTAATTGTGGGACTCAGCCTTTAAAGGCGGATGCAAATGAGTCGTAAAACCCTGAAGCTGCCGGTAGCCCGTTTACGAGCGCTAAAAGTTCAGTCTTCCGAGCGAACTAAGACGCGTCGCGAACGCCAATGAAAAGAACAAGTACCTCACTTCCTACCTGCACTGCAAAGCAAGCTCTCCCTCTCTCTCCTAGCTTATTCCATCACATTTTTTACTCATCATTATTTTATTCTCTTAGTTCCACTAGAGCATGAAAATATTCCATTTACATTCAAGATTTTTGCAAATACATTGCATTTTGTTCGAAGAATCTGAATCTTTTTTATCGATCAATTTCGAATTTAATTGTCAAGTAATTCTTAGTTGTTGGCATTGCCGACAGACAGCGACTCTTTAACAGAAAGTGACTCTGAAGCAAAAAGAAACATCGAGTTCGTTAACAGCTATTTTGGATGAAAATTCAAAAAGTTAGAGCATTTTCAAAGTTTTTGTGACCATTTTTTTTTCAAGCTTTAAAAATGCTATGTTCGGCTCTATTCATATTACTCGGAAACTCAAACAATTTATCCTTATGACTTTTTTCGATAAAAAGAAAATTATCAGAGTTATAACATTTTTACTTGTTTAAGAGGAAATTATAAACTGTAGATGCCGTTTCATGATATGCATATTTAGCCGTATTTAACATATAAGCTCCTTTTCGGCTGAAAAAAATTACTTTATTTTTATTGGACATTTCTCAGTGCACAAATATTCAAAAACTTGACTCTTAATTTTTGTGACTGAACAAGTAAATAATCATTTGGAAGAAACACCAGCGAAGTTTGAACAAATGGGAAATGTCATTCAATACTAATTCTTTTACTAGAAAATAATTTTAAAGTGAAAATTCGGTGACAAATCTGGCATTTTCCAAAAGTTAGGCATATGATAAGTTTGTACATGTAATACTATATTTGTTGTTAAAAAAGACTAGTTTAATGTTGAAAAATTAGGGTGTTAATTAAATTTTGCCCATGAAATTCCCGGACAATTCCTGACCTTTTCTCGCTTATAAATATAAGGTGCCTCTTACGATAGAAGCATCCATACAATACACAGTGGGTTGCGACATACGTAATTTGCTCGATTGTAATATTACAATTTATTTAAAAAAGATATATATTTTTTTATTTTTTAGTAATTTTTAAGAATTTCAATTTTAAGTAAGAAAAAAGTAGCACAGGTAGCTCAACGAGACAATAAAAAATGGTAAATTATGCGGAAATGAAATGTACTTCTCGCATCAAAAATAAAATCAAGGACAATTCCCGAATTTTCCCGGATTTTTCAAATTCCCAGACAATTCCCGGATTTCTTTAGATTCACGCACCTGGACACCCTAAAAATGCTTCTTTTCAGGATAATACTAAATTTTCAGGTAATTCGAATTATTTTATTCTCAATCAGTAAAACCTATTACTGAGAAAATTGTTGATGCGTGAATTTCTGTCGAGTAGCCATCTTCGATCAGTCCAAATTCAGACAGAAACATCTCAGTGCATTGTTTTTTAAGGCACTGAAAGTTGAAAATTTTAAAACTTCATAAAATTTGTAAATAGACATCTCTTACTTGACATTTTTAAACTCTTTGTTTAAAACGTATTTTTTCGTAATAAAAATGTACCATTTTTGATCAACGTAGGTTTAATCTAATAAATATTTGGAAGATGTTATTACCATTTAAAGATGTTAACGTCCGAGTTTTAAAATTTTTAATTAATATAAATTTTGATGTTAAAACGGTTACTTCGGGCAAATAAAATTTGAGAAACAACAAAAAATCTGCCTCAGACCGGATTTGACTTGCTTCTCAAATTTTATTTGTCCGAAGTAATCGCTTCAACATAAAAACTTATATTAATTAAAAGTAATAAAAATGGTTGATGAGTACACAGAAATTTGAATTCTATTGCAGCAATGAATTGGATCATTAGTACAGTTCTTTCTTCTCGCGTTACAAAAAAGTTGAAAAAAAATCAGGAAAGTACAATCTAAACACTATTCTCCGTTTCCCAATTTGGAACACGTTTTTCAATGTTTGCATTACATATATTTCTGCTACCATGATATTAATTGATACCGTGTAACCATGTGGGGAAACGCACTAATAGGATATCTCTCACCTTTTCTCGTTTTTTCGAGCTAGTAAGAGTTTTATTAATTTTTATTTCTAAATAGAAATAATAGGGGTTTACTTGCAGATAAACTTTTGAAAAATACACCAATTTTTTTCAAGAAGAATTTAAGGCCTAACGAAATAATTCTGCTGATTGTTTTCGTTCAAGTAAAAAATAAAATTACTTCCGTGCAAAACTAGTTTTTACTTTGACAATTTCAGTTAAAATAAGTTGTGATCTTTGGTATCTGTCGGTGGGATTTACGTGGATAAACAAAAATGCGTGCCTTCAGGGCGAAAATTTGGGGCGACGAAAACAAAACAGGAGACGCTTGATAGAATTTCCTCCCTTTTCTGAGCCACTTCCGGTGCGGTCGTCACGCAAAACTTCCGGAACAATCCACAGTGTTGTTTTACCCGTTGCACCAGCGCTTTTACCGGTACCTGTACTTCCCGCCGGTGAAGGGGGATGGTCGATGCAAAAAGTTTTCATAAACGTGGCCCTCGGGCGCGATGCGCCGGGCAGACAACGGTTAATCAATGCGCTTCAAGCGCACGCAGCACAGAATCTTTCGTGATGGACAGCAGCTGCCGCTGGCTCGACCGAACTACTGAACAATTTAAACTCCCCTTTCAAGTTTTAGCTTTGTTTATGCGAACGAAAATAATTCGCATAGGTCAGCGTGAAAATAACAGCGATTCAACTATACTTTGTATGTGTACGAAATTAACGAGTGTGTGATTTTATCTGCAAAAGAGCTCACTGCAGTTGCCATTATTATTATTATTATTTTCGAATTCGAATGTTCAGAATGAACCTAAATTTATTTCACCTAAAATTAACTAGAATGATCTACTATTCATTCCTTCATTCACTCATTCATTCATTCTTCCCACTGCCAGATGTGACAGTTTGTTAGCATACGTCAGTTCCACATCTTATAAAATTTTCTTATCACTTGAAGCAACATGAAGTTTTTCCCCTTGCATCGAAATGCTTTATCGTTGATTTTCAAATTATCAACTTGACACTTTATATTAAAATGATTTCATTTTAAAAAGCGAATAACATATTTATTATCTTCGGAATTTCTATAATTTCAAATTAAAATTATAGTTTTAAATGGACAATTATAAAACGGAGGTTTCGAAATTTCAAATTTCTCAATGTTGCAGTTTCAAATTCAAATAGCAAAAATGTCAGAAAAATTTCATTATTATATTTCAAAGTTACAAAATTTTATATTAAAAGCCTTGATAGTCAATTTTTCAATTAATTATTTTAGATTTGAATATTCTAGATTATTTGGTATCAATTTTTAACGTACATTTGGGTATAAAACAGTTTCAATATCACAATTTTTGGCGACACTAGTTTCCCACTTGAAATTATTTTTTATTTTGAACGCTTTTTTAGAACTCAATTTCAAAGGTTTATAATATGAAACATTTTTCCATTTGAATGTTGAAAATGACGCTAAATTTATTTGTTTCATTTTTGAAAAATTTGCCTATTCAATTTTCATGTTAAATTATAATTTTTCAAATGTAATAACAATGAAACATTCTAAAATGTCAGAAGATTTGACTTTAAAACATGCAATTAAGCTTTCAATTATAAAATTTCAAATTCTAATCGCTTCGAATTAGAAATTATTTAAATTCAAAAGTTTTCAATTTTTAATTATTCAATTTTGAACACTTCAATTACAAATATTACAATTTTAATTCCTTTGAATTTTAAATGAACCAATTTTGAACATTTGAATCTGAAAACATTCAATTTTTAACGTTTTGCAATTGCTCTATTTTTGCAACTTTAATCTGAAGTCATTCAATTTCAAGATTCTCCAATTCATAAATAAAATTGCTTTATAATGAAAGTTTCCAATTTTCTACGTTTTAGTCTGAAATTTTCCAATTTTGAGAGCCCCTGTTTTAAAATTTTTGAATTTTAAGCACACTTAATTTCAAATTATCCAATTTAAAACACTTTTATTCAGAAATTATGTAAGTTCAGTTTCTTTTCATTCCGTTCGAAATATACCTTATCTAAAATAGTTCGAATTCGAACATTTTTAATTGAAAATCGTTCAATACATTTTTTACATTTCAAATGCTTTAAATTCGAAAATATTAATTATTGTTTCAGAATTTTTTGTGATTTAACAATTAAAAATTTGTTTAATAAGAGATTTTTACATTTTCTATATTTTTAATATTAGTAAATAAAAACCCGAAGACGTTACGCGCGCATCGCTCGCGTGCATTTACTCCTAGTAATAAAATAAAGGGTATAGAAAAGGGTACATAGAAAAAGCGTTTGATAAGGTAAGGGGTAAGCTTTGGGAAGTCCTGAAAGAGTACGGAGTCAATGGATGGCTACTAAAAGCAATAAAAACGATATAAGGTTCGATATTATGCAAGGCGTTAGGCAAGGATGCGTTCTGTCCTCTTAGCTATTTATTATATTCATGGACACAAGTATCGAAGAATGGTCCTATTAGGCAATCGAAGGCTTGCAGAGAATGTTGAGCAGACTGAATACTAGCACGAAGAACATGGGTCTTAAAATTAAAGTGAATAAAACAAAAATTATGGTGTTTGAAGAAAAAGGTGAAAAACAGTATGTCACAATGTCTTAGACGATGAGAGGATAGAACAAATTCATAAGTATGTGTACCTTGGTAGTTTATTTACTATTGATGACGAAGAGATTGATGGAGAGATAGCCGGGCATGTAAACAAGGGTAGAAAGGTAATCAGCAGTATAGGAGCCATTACCTGAAGTAAAACTATAATAAATGACCGAGGAAAGAATGGTGGGAATGTGTGAACGAGACCTTGAGTCGAAAAGATATAAAAAGTCATAGAAACACAAGAGCTTGCATGAGAAAATGTATGGGCGTAAAGAAGCTGAAGAGGTACGCCAGGACAGGAAGTCTGGCGACAAATAGTTTATAAGAAATGCATGATGAAGAGTGCCAGTTGAGTGAGAGACGCCTGAAACGAAATAACTTGAATGCTAATGGGACCGCGCGGAGAGCTTTACATGGTGTCTTTGTGAAGCTCTTCGCCTGGTGTGATTGCTAGAGAGATTAATCAGCGACCTGGGTCGAAGCAGTATTGTGGAAGGTACGTGTTGTTTACGTAAGCAACACGAGAATTCTAGATTAATCTATCTATCTATATATCTATATATATATCTATCTATCTATCTATCTATCTATCTATCTATCTATCTATCTATCTAAATATATATATATATATATATATATATATATAATTCTTAAGTTCAACATCGATTTTGGAGATCAAT
The DNA here is from genome assembly GCA_011634705.1 of Andricus grossulariae. Taxonomy (NCBI): domain Eukaryota; kingdom Metazoa; phylum Arthropoda; class Insecta; order Hymenoptera; family Cynipidae; genus Andricus; species Andricus grossulariae. The sequence goes on from JAABKJ010010425.1 coordinate 10,958, forward strand.
TTTGAGAGAATAGGGG
>JAABKJ010010426.1:0-10973 GCA_011634705.1 Andricus grossulariae
TTGTCGCTCTTACGGTGTTGACCGCGACCCTGCCCTGCCGAACGCTCCAAGGGAGATAGAGTCAATTGTCCAAAACGAGAAGTGCTAAATTTTCTGTAACTACGATTTTCGGACAGCAGTCTGCGTTGCACACTCGAAGCCTGGCATTGTTCTCCAGGACTTCGAGAAACGAACTATACTCGTGATCGAATTCTCGGCTCCTTCCGAATACAACAGCACTGCCAAGGAGAAAGAAAAGGAGAAAAGGTATCAAGACCTCAAAAGAGAGCTGCAACGACTGAACCCAAAATATTCGGTACAAGTAATTGTCCTTGTGATAGGTTCTCTCGGAAGTGCGAAACTAAAACTGGTTCTTAACCTTAAAGCTATACCCGCGTGCCAAAAATATGCCACGGCACTTGCGAGATGGATGCAGAAGGCTGTCATCGTTGGGTCGGTTCGTGTCCTCAAAACACACAAGGGTTTCGCTAGCCGGTTGTTGTGATTTCGTCGTGTCCTGTGACCACCCATCTCACGGTTGTGAGACGTGGCCATGAGTGGGATTTACCGCGGGCCTACTGGGAGCCGGTATCATTTTTCGATGGCAGTTGCTCCTAGTGGGACCCTGCGGTGGTTGTTAACCTTTAGTTTTTAATTATATATATATAAGCGCACGTGTATGTGTGTGTGCAATACGAATTTTGCAAACTTTACGATACATTCATTGGAAAAGTCATATCTGAATTTAGAAATAACTTAAGTGAAACTTTATTTAGAGTTCCAATGGTATCCCAAAAGGATTTTTTTGTCCGAAGTGGACGATAAACGCGACTGCCGTGCCTGTAGAGCCGGCGGAAAGTATGAAATGGCCGCCCAAAGACGGTGACGCATGCGCACTTCGAGAGTACCCGTATGAACCTGTATCAGCGGACGGGAATGTGCTATTCCCGCCCGCTGATACGCGCGGTAATGCGCTTACCGTCCGCTTACAAAGCTTGCATTCGTTACCGTTATCGGGAATATGAGCCACTTTCAACTCTCGAAATTGAATTCGCAGCTAACTTCAAGTTTCACCTGTCGTGATCACATAGCATTTTGTTGTCGCAGAGAGTATAGTGCACCCTCACCAGGGCTGTACCCTGGACCATTGCATTCTGCATTGCTCCAAAGGCCCATAACAGACTTGTGTACTCGATCAACGTCTTGTTTATCGTGCAATAGGACAAAAAGTATCGTGTGTGCACTGTTAGAAAAATCTATACTAGATTTAGTATACACGTAATGGAAGCAAGAAGGCCCATCATGAAATTAAATTTAGTATTCCAGTTTACAGTAAATTTAGTATATGCATATACTGAATTTGGTATGCACATACATGAAATTTAGTATACGCGTATACTAAATTGAGTATACATGTATACGCAATTTTGTATACGCATATACTGAATTCAGTATACGCGTTCCGTTTCACGTGGGTTGCGTCTTCATCATCTGGAAACATGAGCAGATGAAAAATTAAATAAAAGAACAAAGTTTTAATTTTCAAATAATCATATGGCTAAGCTGCATTTACGTTAATAGATTAAAAATACCTTTTAAATAGAAAACTTCGCAGATCCTCGCAGAAAGAAGCCGAAACTTTTAGCATTACAAAGAACTCAAACAAATGCCACCGGCCACGTTGCCCGACTCGCGTTAATCAAAACGCGCTTGCGCAGCTGAATATAGTAAACACGTATATGAATTTTAGTATAAAGAAACTATGAAATTCACATACTTGAAAGAAACTTACTGTACGTTTGATAAATTTAGCATACATATAACTTCATAAAAGAAATGTTTGCAAATCCATTTAATTCATAACACATTGAACTTATTAACCTTGCAATTTCGATGGTAAATATTCACTATTGATACGAATATGTGACAGTAATAACAGGTGGCATCAATACAAAGAAATCAAGAAAACGCGTTGTCCCAATCTATAAAGTGTCCCAACCTGTACGACACACCTACTTTTTGTAAATTCTTGTAGGAAATTAGAACTACAATAAAATACAGAAATACACACAAAAGTACAAAAAAAGTACAAAATTCGTTCGAATAATAGAAAAAATGTGTACTTTCCTATAACTATAATTGTAATTGCATATATTTCTAAATTCCTGTAAAAATGGTTTTGGTTTTTTGTACTTTTTTGTAAAAATTCTCCACCAAGGAGAGAGTTTTTTTCGTACTGTGTGCCGGTTTCGCCAGCCTGTAGATCCGCGCCTGGTCAGTGCAGAGCTACTGTAATGCACAGCATCCCAGCGAGCTTTAACGAAGCGCCCGGAAGAACTCGGAGAGGCGCAGTCGCGTGTCGGCCAGTTTGCCTTCCACCAGGGGTGGAGTCCTTAGTTCTCGCCAATACAAGCCGCAGTCAGCCAGCCAGAGCTTTTTTGGAGACGCTCCAAATACGCGTCGTTGTCGAGTGCAAAATTTAAACGCACTCTCCGGCTGGACCGACGACATATACCAAAGTGCCGAAGTATCCATTTTCGTGAAATAACCAACTTTCGAAAGCTCAGTTTTTCTTTTAAAAAGGTTCGTCAATCCACGAGCGCAATTGCAGAGACAAATTGCCGCAAGAGACAAACGTGGGGGATGGTGCGAATTTTCAGATTTGTGCCGTCGCGGATGTTGCTCGAGCGGATGTGAACGCGTCGCATTATAGTGGGCGGACGGACATTATATCCGTCGAGTTTCGTTTGGCAATGGTTTAGAGAAGAAAGTAGGGAACACAAGATGCGAGAGATTTCATCTTCATGAGAGGAAAGTATTGTCATCTGAGAGGAAGGGGGAAGATTTGAGTGGAGAGAAGAGAGGACATATGTTGCTTTCATCTCGGCATGATGCATTGCTTCGCTCGTCATTACATGTCTCAGATTTTGGGTAAGCGAAGCAAAAGTGAAAAAATGTATTCTCACGATCAAAATATGGGGGAGTTTTTCTCATTGTATGATAATAAGAGTTTTGGGGTGAGGGGATCTCTTGAATGAGATGGGGTTTCGGGAAGGGGTGGACACACGCTGAGATCGCGTAATAGAGTGCGTGACAATCGATATTTATAATGGAAAGTGAAAATAATATTTTCTTTTGCTAAATTGAATTTGAAAGATATTGAATTGACTTTTGTATACAGTCAGCGAAGAGAGAACTGGGAGTAATGCACAGAATCAAATTGCCTTAATTGATTGGCTACCTCTATTGGGTATACTTTATTGAAGCAATTGAATTTCGGTGTAATATATTTTTGCTTTGATGAAAATTCAATCAAGTTAAGTATCGTATTAGGGAGATCATTATAATTAATGGCATAGATTCATCTTCTTGCAGTTGACAATGTTAATTGATGGATGTATGATTTCTCCCTCTAGTGTTTGTATCTATTTTTTCATTTCCTTTGTATGAAGTTGAATGAAAGAGAAAATTTACGATGTATCATATTTTGATGTTTTCTTAACGATTTTTTCCTACTTAATAGAATGTTTATGGTGGAACAACATATTAAAATGAAGAGAACATACATTTAAATGCACACATGATAAACACTGTTCAAAATATTAGATCGTTAATCTAACCAAAAAGCTTTTTTTTTCATCGAATATTGAAAAACTATAAAGAAAAAACAATAACTTCTTGCCACACTTTACATTATGAAATTATGTACGTAAATAATTTTATGATAATAATTTTCATTAAAGAGACCTTTAAAAAAAATTAAGTATATACTTTTTAAAATTATTTTATGATACACAGTTTCCACAAATATACTAAAAGTATGAAAGTGTGAAAACAATTAAAGAACGTGTCTACGAAAACTGAAAATTTTCAGGTTAATTTGTTTAATTTATCAAATGTGTAGTCTGAAAAGGTTCTTTTTTTGAAGAAAGGAAATTCAAGACAACAGAAAAGACAATTCAAAAAACGGTGGAATAACAAGTAGAAACAGAGTCAGTAGTAATAACTAAGTGTGGTAGACTCGTTCAAAGTAAATTGCTACTACAGAAACTAGGCAAGAATGAAAATTAATTTGATTCACGTTTCTACGAAAGAAAAGGTGTTCAGCTAGATGCAATAATCTTCCTTATAGAAGTAATAAAAAGCGATGAAAAATTAGTGCAACGTAAATTAGATTTCAACTAACTTCATCTACCAATGAAATTATGTTTTCTTATAATCTTCTTTCAAAAAATAAATGACCTTTGAATGAAATAGAGATCCTTAAGGAATTTTACATTTAAATGTGCCTATAATAAGAAAAAGCAGAATATAAACCAGTAGGAAATATTATCTTTGGTAAGACACAGTAAATGATTCATCCAGAAATGGCTTGTTAGCTTAAATAGTAATAATAAAAATCTGTCTAGCAAAAATTATTATATATAGCAGTAGAAAAAGGTTATTATTTGCAAGACATAATATCCGAACGAGTTTACGCTTTTTTTTAAAAGTGGCTTAGCTTTATTTTTATAATAATAATATTGATCTATCTACCTAAAAGCAGAATATAAATAAGTAGAAAAGGTTATTATTTATAAAGCTCTCAGTAACGGAACGAAATGACATTTATCCTGAAAAAGGGTTATATAACTTAATCAATTGTAATAATAAAAATAATAATCTGCCTAACGAATCGAATAAGAATAAAAATCAGTAGAAAAGGTTATTACTTTGTAAGACGTAGTAACCGAAAGAGTTAACGTTTATCCCGTAAAGGGCTTAGCTTAATCAATTGTAATAATAAAAATAATAATCTGTCTAACAAAAAGAATAAGAATACAAGTCAGTAGAAAAGGCTATTTTTGTCTAGACTTAGTACCCGAGCGAGTTTGCACTTATATTCTGAAAGGATTGTAGCTTAAATAATAATAATTATCTGCTGAACAAAAAATGTATAAATCAGTAAAAAAGTTATTATTTTGCAAGACGTAGTGAGCGAATGAGTTATCGCTTATCTGAAAAGGACTTAGCTTAATCAATTGTAATAATAAATATAATAATCAGCATAACAAACAGAAGAATAAAAATTAGGAGAGAAGGTTATTATTGGCCAGACTCAGTACTCGAGGGAGTTTGTCTGCCGAACAAAAAATATAATAATCAGTAGAAAAAGTTATTATTTTGTAACAGTTAGTAACCGTACAAGTTAATGCTTACCCTAAAAAGGGCTTAATTTAATCACTGCTAATAAAAAAAAAAAAATCTGCTAACAAGCAGAATAAAAATTAGGAGAGAAGGTTATTATTGGCTAGACTCAGTATCCGAGCGAGTTTGCAATTATATTTTGAAAGAATTTTAGCTTAAATAATAATAATTATCTGCCAAACAAAAAATGTAATAATAAGTAGAAAAAGTTATTATTTGTAAGACCTAATAACTGTACAAGTTAACACTTATCTTGGAAAGGAATTAGCTTAATAAATTGTAATAATAATAATAATTATCTGCATAATAAATTGAATAAGAATACAAGTCAGTAGAAAAGGCTATTTTTTACTAGACTTAGTATCAGAGCGAGTTTGTACTTATATTCTGAAAGGATTTTACCATAAATAATTATAATTATCTGCTGAACAAAAAATTTATATATTAGCAGAAAAGGTTAGTATTTTGTAAGACATAGTAACCAAACAAGTTAACTCTTATACTGAAAAGGGCTCAGCTTAATCAATTTTAATAATAAAAATAATAATAAGTCTAACAAACAGAAAAATAACAAGCAGGAGAGAAGGTTATTATTGGCTAGACTCAGTATCCGAGCGAGTTTGCAATTATATTCTGAAAGAATTTTAGCTTAAATAATAATAATTATCTGCCAAACAAAAAATGTAATAATCAGTAGAAAAGGTTATTATTTTGTAAGGCTAAACGAGTTAACGCTTATCCTGAAAAGGGTTTAGCTTAATCAATTTTAATGATAAACATAATAATCTCAAGATGTCTAGTGAACCGGGAAAACCCTGGAAATTTTATTTATATGGTAAAAACCGGGAATTCCGGGGAATTTTATATGGCGTCGGGAACTTTTTTCTCTTTATCTTCTTTTTATTATTTATTCGAGAATCAGAGAGTGGAAAATCTGATTCTTTCACGTATCGTATATGATACCATAAAAGTTTCTCGGTTATAACTTCGATAACTTCTTTATGTGTTAATTATATAAGAGTTACAATTTTTACTTCTCAATATGTTGAAAGCTATTAGAATTCTCTATAAAAGAAGCCTTTTCAAATTTAAATCAAATCTAAAATTATAAGAATTTAAAAAATCTTTTAAAAATTATTGTAGAGCAGGTCAAAATGTTTATAAATATCAGAAAAATGACTATGATCACGATTTTCTTCACTTTTTTTACTTCAGCGTTTCACAATATCGTCTCATTTTATAGTACGATAAATTAACCTGGAGCCTTAGCGGACATTTTATAAAAAATATAATTAAAAAATAGTGATAGTTATTTGCTGTTATTTTGAATCAACGTCGAAATCGTGCTTTGGTAAAATTATTTAATCGAGGTAAATGTAGAAACAAATTATTAATCAAAGAAAATGTGGAAAATGTTTGGAACTTAAAATGGTTAACTCTTTGGTAGTCATTCATATATATTAAATAAATTTGATAGAAACCTCACGACTATTCATTTCGCATATTTTACGAAAATATTTCTTTTTAACATACATTTTTTTTAACTCTTTCCAACATTTTTGTTTCAACCTTAAACATTTTGCACTATGCAAGCAAGCATTTTTCGATTTTACAGAAATGTACATTTAAAATGAAATAATAAATTTTGTATATGTATATTGTGTTAACATTTCCATTTTTATACACTGGTTTAGGATAAATTACAAAAAGGATACTTTTAAATTAGTTGGGGGAAAAATGTGGTCAGGAAAAAAGCGGGAATTTCAAATTGCGTAATCACTTGACACCCTGAATCTGCCTTACAAACAGAAGATAAAAAATCAGTAGAAAAGGTTACTATTGTCAAGACTCATAACTTAAGCGAGTTTAAACTTACATTCTGAAAGGATTTTAGCCTAAATAATAATAATAATTATCTGCTTAGCAAGAAATGTATAAATTAGTAGAAAACGTCATTATTTGTGAGACCTAGTAACCGAACGATTTAAAGATTATCCTGAAAGGGCTTAGCGTATATAATTGTAATAATGAAAAAAATAATGTGAGTATTATGTTCGAAAATAGAATACTAATTTCTCTCAACTTCTTCCTGACAAAAATTTATTTGCAAATAAATTTTTGTCAGGATGAGTTTGAGTGAAAGTAGTATTCTATTTTCGAATAAAAAATATTAATTAGAACTCTAACGTAAAAGACGGGTATAAAAAAGGATCAATCTTTGAAATCCCTTTAAAATTCACTTAAATTTTTTAAATACGTGAGAATCTGTACGAATCTCAACATATCTTACAATATATTGAAATCCATTAGTCTGTTAAAAGTCATTAAAATTTCTCGAAAGCCTTTAAAATCATCGAAAACCCTTTATAATTCTTGAAATCAGTTGCAATACCTCAAAATCCTTTGAAATCTTTGGAAACCATTTGAAATCCCCTGAAAATTTTTTGAAATCTTTTTAAATCCTTTCAAATGAAATCTCATATTAAAATCCCCCGATATTCTTCAAAATTCGAGAAGAAACTTTGCTATCATGCATGAAATCCTTTCAAATCCTTTTATATCCAATGAATTATTTTGAAATCTTTTAAAATCCTTTAAAACCATTTAAAAACTGTGGAAATTTTTTAAACCGATTGAAATCTTCAAAATCCCTTATGATCCTTGAAAATCCGTGGAAATCCCTTAAAATCTCTAAAAATCGGTTAAAATCCTTGGAATTATGTGAAATATTTTGAAATTTAATGAGATCTCCTGAAATCTTTGAAATCCTTTTAAAACCCATTGCAATCATTAAAATCTGCGGGAATTTTGTCGAATCTCTTGAAATCCCTTAAAATATATTAAAATCCTAGAATAATATCTTTTGATTCGCATCAATATACATTAAACTTGTCTTCGTTCGGTCGAGCTAATCTCGAAAGTTTGAATTTGACCTTAATCCCTTGGTACTGAGAAAGAGTAATGACAGGATAAAAAAGTTTCGAATTTCAGATAGGGAAATAGTCGTTAACGCGTGCGTATCTGGTGCACTTATCGTGGTTTCATAATTAGGAATTCAATTGGTAGCTGAAAGTTATTTCAAACTTTAGCTTGTCATCCGACACATATCCATGAATTCTCGAAGGTATACGAGTTCAGTGTAGATTCTCATTTCAGACGACTCTGAATAAATTCTCGTCGCGGGGGTAATACTCGATTTTAATACTCGCGTATTACTCTGTACACTTTTTGCGTAACAATCGTGTAACAATCACATAATAACGCGCAATAATTGCACAATAAACGCGTAATAATCGTATAACAATTGCGAAACAGTCGCATAATAACGCGCAATAATCGCGCAATAAATGCGTGATAATCGCATAATAATCGTATAACAATTGCCTAAAAATTGCATGATAACGCGTAATAATCGCGTAATACACGCGTAATAATCGCATAATAATCGTATAAGAATCGCGTAACAATCGCATAATAACGCGCAATAATCGCGTAATAAACGCGTAATAATCGCATAATAATCGTATAACAATCGCGTAACAATTGCATAATAACGCGTAATAATCGCGCAATAAACGCGTAATGATCGCATAATAATCGCATTAGAGGGAATAATTTGTTGCAGTTGCAAAATTATTAAATAATAAATGGTTAAAAGAGTTTCAGGGAGTTTTTAAAATTTAAAGTTTGTTTAATTCTTTCAAGCACTCCTAATTTTCAATCTCAAGTTATACGATTTTAATTAAAAGACGTTAATTTCTGCAAATTTAAACGATTTTAATTTGTAACTAAATAATTTGGAATGTTTCAATCTAAAATTATCAAAGACTTTCAATTCAAAATTCTTGCACATTTAAATAGCTTTAAATTTCAAATTATTATTAAAAAACACCTTTGTTTTTGCAATTTCTGGTGTATTTTTTTATCGTCTACGGGTAAATAATTATCATTTTCCTCAATAAATTTCCGATTTTATAAACTATTTTGTAGACTAAACACCTCTTTATTTTCTAACGAAATCGAAATCAAAATAAAAAAATCAGATTTTATTATTCTGCTTCCTACTTCTTTCTACTCTAAACCAGTTATTATATACAAGAAAGTCGTTTCTCATACACAAAAAAGTGTTAAATTTTTTTATAAGTTTAAATAAAGCTCAGAGGTTTAAATGGTTCAGTTCATAATACAAACGCTATAAATCTGAAATTAGTCTACCTTTTTATGTTACATTACATTTTTAACGTTCAAATTGAAAAAAATGAAAAAGTGCAGAACCGAAAATTCAAGTTATCAAATTAAAGTCTTAAACATCAAAAAATTTTACAATTAGTGTTTAAAATTGAACAACTCATATTTAGCTTGGTTACCAGTACTAAGAAAAAATGTTTAACAAATTTCTTGTATGCAGAGATTTAAAAATTTCTCAAGTTTATATTTTTTTTACACATCTGGAGGTCAAAAAAGTTTTTCAAATTTGTTGCAGATTTTAATCAATTATTTTCTGAGAGATGATTCCTATTTAATTTACGCCTGTTTTCCAGTGACTAAATGCACTGGGAAAAAACTGCCAAGGCCCAGGAATCTAAATTTTTATGTATTATAATACAGCGAATTTCGAAAATTTTGCTTTTAGTATCGAATGACATTATCTTCATAACTTGTAGTTCATACATTTTTCTGAGCATATGTGAACTTTTTCAGCACAGAAATATATTAGAAAAAAAATCGACAAGATGTAGGAGTCGAAATTAGAATTACAGAATATTTTCCAAATTTGGAAATTGGCATAATAGAATTACTTTTCAATTTTTTTTAAGTGTATTTCTATGTTTAAAAATTCCACACATGCTTGAAAAAATTATAAAACCTGAAGTTGAGAAAATAATTCTATTAAATACCGAATTCCAAATTTTTAAATTTTGCTGTACTTTTAATTTCAACTCCCGGATCTTGACGATTTTTTTCTAGTGTATTTGTATACTAAAAAATCACACACATGCTCAAAAAAATGTTTAAACCACAAGTTATACACATGATTTTAATAAATATCAAAATCAAAATTGTTAAAAATCGCTGTATTTCCAAGTTCGATTCCTGGGTCTTGGCGACTTTTGTTCTAGTGTATTTTTGCCACTAGAAATTTTTCAAGTACCCGAAAAAATTCTTTTTCTATTTATTCCAGGTATGTAAAAAAGCTCAGTATTTTTTTCTTACTTATAATAAAAATGGTAAAAATTCAAACAATTATGAAAATTTTAGTTGTACTTTTTTTATACTTCAAAATAGCGTTGTTTGTGTACCCCTTCCAAAAAATACGTTTTATTTTCCTTCTCCTGACTAAATTTTTTAATAATTTTTCGTTCCTTTCTTGCTACTCGGGTGTCTGCTTCTCGCCGAAACTGTGAGGGTCCTGATTTTTTTTGTGCCGATGAACCCAGCTTGTTTCAATTTATCGAATTCCTTAAAGGTGAGTGCACGCGTAGGTGGAGACAAATAAGAAAAGGGGACCTTTTGCTAAGACAAATTCGGATAAAAGTCAGGTCTTTAATCTTTCTTTCAAACATAGACAGCTATGATAAGCAGGAAATAAAAATAATTGATCTTTTTGTAACAAAATATTGATTAGATAAAACACCCCTCAGGTCTTGTGACGATTTCTCAAAATTTCACACATGAAAAATATAGATATGAATAACAATTTGTTGAAATAGTTGAAAAAATGAAAATTAGTGACATTATTTTACAAGTAAAGCATCTAAATACAGACTTCATACTCTTTTTCTTTGTACCTTCTTTTCCCATTTTTT
>JAABKJ010010427.1:0-10973 GCA_011634705.1 Andricus grossulariae
TATCTTCGAAATTCCAATCGTAGATTTTGATTTGTGCGGGGAATAAGCCGAATGTATCCAAGTTGTCCAAGTGTATAACCAAGTACTTCAGGTGAAGTCGGCCACCCAGGAGGGGATCTGTTCCTGGCACGAAGAGGATCTTCCTCAGGATCCTGAAGTATACGACGAGAAGAAAAAGAGCTACAGTGAACCGGGCGGGGAGTGTTAAGGCAATCTCTGCTTGACTCTGAACTTAACTCTGCAAAAAAATAAAGGATTCATGTTCCTTGTTGAAGAAAATTCAAAAAGAGCTTGATACTTTACTCTGTTTTTTGTTATAAAATACTTTTAAATCATAAGTAGATTCTGTAAAAAAATGTTTTGCTATAAAAATGTCAGGTTAAAAATGTTTGAGGCTCACTGTGTTTGAATTTAACACAACTCATTGCTTTGTCTTTATTTTTGGAATTTCTTTCGAATTCGTTATAAATCACCTGCAGTTTTTTATGAATTTCATGGAATACTTTTTAATTCTTTTAAATTCAAAAAAACATAAGTCTGATTTATTAATGCACGTTATTCACTTCTTGATAATTTTAGTACCATTTTGGGTTAGAAATTATTATGATGTCAAAGAACTGCATTCAAATATAAGATATCATTTGAAAATAACTCCTTCTTTTCTTAAAAATGCAACCATTTTGTGCAAAAAATGAATTATTTTGTTCAGAATTTTTCTCCTTTAATCGCGAATTCAACACTTTGTTCGTAAGACCAATTGCTTGGTAAAAAATCCAAAAATGAATTTCTTTATGTTCTGCCATCGAGCCGAAACTGCATCTTCATTGTTTGAAAATGATCTTGTTGTCATAAATTAAACTTTTGAATTTGATAGTTAATAATTAATATTAATTTATTGATGATTGAATAATTATTAATTAATATTGATGTTGATAATTAATAATTTGATTATTCAGGTTAAAAATTTAACTATTTGGTTGAAAATTCTGTTGTATTGTTAAAGAGTAATTTCTTTATTATAAGTAATTGGTATATTATGCACAAAGGGGAAGAAAGGGGACTTTAATGATACATGTATGTTTTCAGTGAAAGACGTAGGAGCCGACCTTAAGAGCAGCTTTTCCAGTTTTCTGGTATTTAGTGGCCATTACATATATGACGTAGTGATGCCGTCCGAGACGAGGAATACGGAGATTAATGATCTGATATTCTCAAATTATCTGGAAGTATATTTTAAACATGAGAAAGATTTCTCTCAGGTGCTAATAAAAAAAAATTTTCTACGCTAGCTCAAAGAAAAGCTCTAAAAAATTTGTGGAAATTAGTCATATTATGAAGATTGAGAAATGAAAATAAGATTTATGATTTTTCCAAAACTGCGATTCGAACATTATTTTCTTTCATTGCAACTTCGCCCAGCTGCAAGATATTAATCAATATTTAAAAATTTTGAAAGATTTGACAGAAATTTTAAGATTTCATATAGATTTTGCGTCCACCAAAATGCTTTCTGGAGTTCACCAAGATTTCCAAATATTTTAACGATTTCACAAACATTTCAAGAATCGTAAAATTTTCAAATCATTACAAAAGATTTAAAAAAGATTTTACAAGTATTTCAAAGAATATTCAATCTTTCAAGAAGATTTAAAAAAATTTCACAAAGATTTCGAAGATTTTGCTGAAATTTCAAAAGATTGCCAAATAATTCGCAGAAATTTCAAGATTGCACATAGATTTTGCATACATCAAAAGAGTTCAAGGAATTTATGAACATTCTTAAATATGTGCAGGATTCCACAAACATTTTAAATTTTGTATTATGTGTTCAATTCTTTACACCCCAAATAAAATGAAAATATACCTATCTTCCTGCATTTCTATTTCATATTATCTTATGTTGTAATTGGCGTAATGAATTAATAATAAGAACAAAGCAAAATACTAATAAAGTGAAGTTAAATCTTTAAAAGATCGTAAAAAAACCGTGTTTAATATCACATGAATTAGTAGCGGCCAAAAAAGTATAATATTTAATCAGATTTCGACTTTAACTATTCATTAAAGAACGCTAATTAGCATTGACAAATTAAATTGGCAGAAGAACGCTTTGTGAGCTGTCCACTTTTCTAGCGCACATCTGTCGCATTCCTCGGAAAAGTCGAGGCGAGGAACGAGAAAGGACGCCACCAGGAGGAAACATGACACCAGGCAAAAAGAGACGAGACTATGATGTCATAATTGTTGTCGACACGAATGTACAAATGGGCATTATATGAATACAAGCTGGAAAAGGGAACTTTATATTTGCTCCGCAGGCCTGAGAAATGGCCGTATTCATGCATGAATTATATAAAATATATTAAAAGTGATAGATATATTAGTATATTCACCTATAGAATTAAAGATGAACGCCAGAGTGAGAACGAAAGTATAGACCATCTTCGTTTTCGCAATATGGAGGAAAACTGATAATGGCTTCAGTGCATAAGTGGATCAACAAATGTAACTAAAGAATATTCTATTGCATCATCATAGTACACATATTTACGTAATGAGTCGTTATCTCACACAAATGCGGGGTGACGGAGTTATTGGTTTCAAGATTGTCCTTCAGAGATATACTCATTAAACTTTCATCTCAAATAGAAGACATTGGCTTCAATTCATTATAGACTATGTATGTAACAACAAAAATTATTATAAAGGAAAGATATTTGAATCATTTAAAACTACAGAGAAAAGTCAAGGCGAAACAAAGAAGAAACAGTAACATGATCAAATAAGTTTGCTTTATTTCGTAGTCTCCGAATCAAATCATATATTCTAACCAAAAAAGAATAAAATCTTACAGTTTTAAAGGTTTTCACCATAAACTATTAGAAAGTATATACGTAATAAGTGAGCGTAAAGGATAATAACATACTTAAACACATATAATTTAAAAAGATGCGTACCTTAGTTTACTTTTAAAATAAAACCACTATAGACGTAATTATAATCAAAATCCTTTTCAAACATAAAAAATTATTTTTTTTTTTTCATAAAGAAACCTGGGCGCAGAATGGAAAAATATTGGAAGGGAAAATCTTCGGTAAACGGTACTGGGCTAGTATTGTGCGACTTTTTCGACTTATAAAAAAAAAATTGATTTTTTTAAGGTTGAGTTTGAAATACTTTGTCAAACATTAATTTTATTAATTGAAGATTCACGTATTTGGTTAAAAGTGGATCATTTTTAGTTGACATTCTGAAAATTTTGTTATTATTTTACCTTAGAACTGTTACCCAGATATTCGAAATTTTCCACGTCATTTATAGAACAAGGAGCAAGTGATAATAAGTTTCTATATAATGATATTGGTGAATTTGGTAATTAATTCCGGAAAATTATATCTTTTAATGATATACTGAACACAATATTTTGTTCAAAGAAGAATAATTGTTTCAACAATTTCAAATCTCATTATTACTTGGAAGATGTTATAACCACTAATAGATGATATCTTCAGAGTATTTAAATTTGTAAGTAATATAAATTCCGATATTAAAACAATTACTTTGGGAGAATAAATTTTAAAGAACAAGAAAAATTTTTGCTTCAGCCCGGATTTGGACTGAAGTAAACGTATTAATATCAAAATTTATATTACTTAAAAATTTAGAAACTTGGACGTTAACATCTAATAATGGTAATAGCATCTTACCAATACTTATGAGATTAAACCTACGTTAATAAAAAATAGTACATCTCTTGCAGTGGAGAAATAAGTACAGTACTTCCCTGTAAAAAGGTAGCCATGGAGAACAAGAAAATATCTGCTGATGTCTCGGTGGCGTAATTGGTTGAAGCTCCACTTATGGATAGAGGCGTTCTCGGTACAAATCCGGACTGAGGCAGATTTTTTCTTGTTCTTTAAAATTTATTTTTCCGAATAAATCGTTTTATTATCGAAAGTTAAATTAATTAAAACATTTTATTCTGATCAAATATCTTAAAAACTGTTAATTTAATGAAGAAGTAGTATATTATACACCTAGGGGAAGCAAATAGATGACTTCAGATATTTTTCGATATACAGTCATGATTTCAATCCATATTAGATTTTGAATAAAGAAGCATGCAATTTATGTTAACTTATACCATATCATCAAGAATTCAATAAAAAAGTGACGAATTCAATTAAAAAATATCTATAAATTTGCGGAAATTTATGGAAATGTTTGGTCATTCACGGTAATTTTAGCGGTAAATATGGAAACGTACTATAAATTATCCAAAATGAATTCATAAAAATTCACATAAATTTCATGAAATTTGTGACATTTTTTGGTAATTTATAGTAATTTTACCGGTAAATCTAGTAACTTAACATAAATACCCCAAAATTATCTTTTTTTAATTTTCATGAACTTTCGAAAATTTATAAAAATTTTAGGTTATTTACCGTAATTTACGGTCCCAGGTCCCATTGGTGCACAAGTTCAGGATATGCTGATTGGAGATGATTGAGAAAAGAATGGTCAACGCTGCTGTAAACCAGAATTAAGTTCAACATCATTGATTATATTATTGAAAAAAGATGTTGAGTATAGACGTTTTACAATTCGCTTCCTTATTTCAAGGTAACATTACCTATTAAACCCAAAAAAAAGATTTATTCCATACGAAAGAGTTATTACAAAAAATTGATTGATCAAGATTGTTTATAACAAAGGGAAATGTTGTTGGATGTCAGTATATTTTGTAAGAGTTTCATTTTTGATGATCTAATAAACATTTCAGCAAGAAAGAGATTTTTGCTATTTGAAAGCGAATATTAAATGCATTTGTCAATCAGTATTGTTTAGAACAATGGAAAATATTGTTTATTGTCCATTTCTGTTACGGAATTTTGATTTTTGACGGCAAAGCTAATGAGTTCGCAGAAAAAATGCAGTTTGTGTATCCAGAAGCGCTTATTTATTAAATTTCTTTATACTACGAATTTCGGACTTGTAGTTCTCTAAAATATCTTTTGCACGAGTAAATACTTCATATAAATACTGAAGCAATTACATAATATATTTAATCGTGAGTTTGAATTATATTTAAACAGTAAAGTTGACTCTTCGTTTTATGATTATTGCAAAGTTTTAAGAGCAATTTTCTGAATTTGGAAAAGAGTAGAAATCAAGATGTAAAATTTTTCGTTTCGCTAAAAAAAAAACATTCAGCTTCGATCCTATATCCTTTTTGAGACGATCATAAAAATAATTTCGACAAAGGCAAATTCGACGCGAGATTTTTTAATCTTTCAAGTGATTCTACTTGAAAATTCCCAGATTCAGTTTCTGCACACATATTCGTCTTTAAAGTGAAGTATGCATTTCTAAACGGTCAAAAAAATGTACCCAAACTTTTTGTCCATAAAGCATGCTGGGGGTTATCCGTGAAAATATAACCCAAGAGTACAGTATTGTTCGCTGCGCATACGGAGTAAATTTGTTAATTAAAATTTACCCAATTATTTAGGTAAATGGAGGACATTACTGCATTTAGATAAAGTTTACAATGATTTCAGGATTTAATACAAAACAGAACTATAAATAATACAAAAGAATTATGTAAAATCTCAAGTCCAAAAGTGAAAATTATGATATGTAATATTTGATATAAGTGTTGTATTATTTTCTTACCAGTATATTATAAAATAACGCAAAGTATTGTAAATTTTTATCAAATGAATGATATAAAGTTTTATCTTTTAAGTTTCGGTTTATATTGTAGAATTTGAGAAAATATTCAAATATATAGACTATACTTTTCTCTTAGTAAATAATACTTATTAATGGCAGTGGACAACTGACTTCGAACTTCGAGACGGGAGATCCCCGAAGACTTATGTTTAAAACAAGGTTGAATTTATAACGTAAAAATGAAGTAGCTACCTTTTTCGTTGTAAACATTATTTTTTGCGAAAAAAAAAACATCTTTTCATTAAAATTTGTTCAGTTTTTAACAGAATAAATGAACTTTTAACTGAAATAATGCATCTTCAAATAAAAACAAAACGAAAATTTTATCAATTTGGTAAATTTTCAACCAAAAACATGAATTTTCTATCAAAAAAAGACAAATTTTCAACTAAAAACATACATTTCAAACAAAGAATAGAATAGTTTAATTTTAAGTTAGAGAAATAAGTTTCTGCAAAAAGAAAATAAATTTCCAACAAAAATTCGAAAAATGGAGTCTACTTGAATTTTTAGTTGAAAAAATTAATTTTCAAATTTTCATTAAAAAAAAAAAATAATTTGCAATACAAAAAATAATTTTCAAACGTAGAAATGAAAATTTCGACCAAGAAAATTAATTTTCTACCAAAATAGAATGTACAGCGTTCTCAAATAATATAAGATTTTCTGTAAAATCTATAACAAAATGTTGGAAAATAAACCGAGTTCTTTTTCTAAAAAGAGGTTAATTAGTGCGCGCATAGCACGCATAATGTTCTATTATTTTTTAAAAGTAGACCGTGCAAAAATTTAAATTATTCAAAATTAAATAATTCAAAGTTTCATGGTTAGGAAATTTCAAATAAAAACTATTATCCAATGTCTTTATTTACTTCCTACAAATTTACAAGCCCGCTAATTATTAAACTGTTACAATAACAAATTTCGATGAAACGGGGACCAGATATTTTTTTGCACGGTTCTGACCTACTTGTACTTTAACTTTATAGCCGAGATATTTTCCCCGAAATTCTATGTGTTAGGTTAGCCGTGAGGTTTAGTTGTCAGCGATAGAACGCGTTAAACGTAGCTTTGTTGATTCGAAACCCGTCACAGCTTTTTCGATTTTTAATAGCGGTAATATCGTTAAAAGCGTGCGACTATATCGTATGTAATGCATTGTGATTTATTGTAATTTTTTAAGTTAAATTGTGTATATGTCCCAACAATACACTTATGAATTGTATGATATGTGTGAGCATGTGTTTGTTAGTTGTGGATGACCTTCCATAGAAGCTGTTTGTAGCAAGAATGCTTTTTTTTTGCTAGCGCACGAAATTTTACATGACTGGGATGTAGAATTCACATATTCAGAGAGATAGACTTTGTTTTCTATGATTGGAGCTGTACCTAACAGTTCGAATGATTTTACCATAATCGAAATCTCATTTCACCCAACTATCAGATAATCTTTATTATCTCGTTGTATTATTTCTTACTGAAAAGCGAATTAAATTTCAATGAATTTATAATAATAATAATTCATATTTACATCAAATATTAGACTATTTCATTTTACATAACTGCAAGTGATATTTAGTGTATTGTATCTGAACCAAAAACGTAAGATTAACGGCAATATGCGACCATTCCCTCAAACCCCCTCCACCACATATACATATTACGTAACTTTTTTTATATAATGTTTTCTATTTTCAGGTCGTTCTTCCATACTCTCCCCTCTCCCCTGATAAAGTGTTTTGCCCCATTACAGTCTGTAGGCGCGGTAACTTTCGAAAAAATTATCGATTTAAATTGTTCAGTACAGCATATTTGATGTACAAAGAGGAAAGGTCAAGTTCGTGGACCAGTCCTCTCTCAAGAACGTTTGTGCGTTTACAAACCAAAATACTATTGATAAATAGGAAATTATACTTTTGAGCCAAACGACAAGAGATACGATGAAATAGAAAAAATCAAACTGTTGCTGTTGAAAAAATATGCAAAATTTGCATTTAAACTTTTAGCGAGTTCAAAAATGTTTAATTTGATTATGTTGCCGTCTCAAATTCATGCACAGTATCTGCTTTCCAGGTAACTCACCTTTTACTTTGACTAGGTTCAGACATGAATAGAGACTAATGCGATATAAAGGAAAAATCATAAAATAAAAAAAAAATAAATCACATTTATTTTTTATGGTGTTTTGAAAATCATGCTTTAGAAATATTCCAAGCGGCCACAAAACGTACCCCATTCACCTATCCTCAGATATCACTGTGTTCCCTTCATCAAGTTGATAACATTTTTTTAAATATATAAAGCAATTGACTTGCTGTTTGAGAATCGCCTGAACTGAATACAAAAAAAAAATTCATTTTAATACAAGAAATTATTGTCTATGTTTCAAAATATTATGATTTCGAATTATAATAATGCTTGGATAGTGTGTGCCGACGTTTCACATCGCATTCACTTTCAGGAAAAAGATATATACTTTATCCACTTTTTACAGTATAAGTTAAAGTCACATATTTATAATCACATACCTTAAGTTTATTCATTAGCGGAGCTCTCAGATGGTGTAACAATAGTTTTACCGCAATCTCACCATAAAGATTGTCATTTCCTAAAATGACACCCTCTTCTGGTGAAATCCTGCATTGATATGTTGAAAATAATTGTCACACACACACACACGCACGCACACACAAACACACCCACACATATATGTATAAATGTATATGCAAATGGAAATACCGACCACAAAATAAGTTTTAGAGTCAAAAACATTTTTGGAAAATTGTCGTTACCCACTTATGGGGAAAAGTCGCAAGTGTCATAGAAGTAGTAGAAACGCAGAAAATAGACAAAGATGATTAGACATATGAAAATATTCGAAAAACAAGGCTCCAAGTACATAGTACCACCCAAGAGTATAAGAACCGCTATTTTCAGACCATTCGCTGAAATGCTCGCAATGTTTATAACAGAAATACGATTTTTTTAAATACCTGAAAATATATGAATTTGAAAAAATATGCACAAAACGAAGTCAATAGTAAGCTAATTCTACAAGGAAATATTGCCAAAATTCTGCCAAAACTGTGAAATTAGAATGAGGATAGTTGTTTTTAATTTCACAATTTTTTCATTCTCAATTTCAATTCGGGAGAAAATGAGAAAAATTCTAGAATATTTTTATTGTTAAAAGTTGAATGGAAATTCTCCTTTTAGATTTGCCAAGGAACAGTGGAGAATATTGAATATCTCTCGAGGGATTATTTGAAGAGAACAAACTTTTTTACTTACAAATATCTCCTTCTAAAATTGGCTTCACTATTGCCCTTCGAACTCATTTTTTATATAATTTATTCGTTTATTTATCTATTTTGATAAACAGATTGTTAGCGTTAAAGCGATTGTACAAATGCAGATATGGGATTAAATTGTCATTTTTGTGCAATGTAAACTTGAGTACTGCAATATCTGATTATTTTGAAGAGATAGAGAAAGATGATTTAGATACATGACTATAAATGTTAAAAAAGGAGAACTCAGTAGAATTTAGTAGAGTGTGCCGGAAAATTTTTGTTTCAAGCAGCGGTTTCTAATAGCGTAGCAAAGTTGTATTTGCCCAATCGTAGTAAGCCCAACAAATTTCAGATCGTTTCGATAATATCCGCTGTTCTGTGTATGGATTTGAAAATTCAAATTTTGACATAATTAAGAAAAAATGTATAGGGATCAAGGAAATATGCTGAATTTTCAAAATAAAAACTTTTGAGTCAATAATCATATCAAATTATAACTTGAAAAACATGACCAACTTAGAACTCTCTCAATATATGCAAAAAGCAACGATTTTTGGATTATATTATCTGAAAATTTGTTTCTTTCAAAAAGTGTGCAGTGTACACAATCAAATAAGAGAAATATCCAAGAACCCTCAAGAACTACTCCTACCACATTTAAAACCTCTTTAAAATCTCAATAGTTCTATTATCATGTGTCGCTTGTATTAGCGAAAAGTGATATAGGAGGTACAGTATTAGAGATATCAAATGACATCTCTAATACACACAGCACAGCACAGCTACCAGCGCAAACACTTCAATTCATGCAGAAGTGTAAAATCTAGAATAGTTTCACACAAATGTACCCTATTCTCTATATTAAGTACGAACCACTACACAGAAGCAGCTAGGATTTAATATAAGTGATATTACTTTTTCATATAATGACTACAGCGCTTTGAAGAATAAAGAATTCAAAAATCACTATTAAGCCCATATACGTTCATACAAAAAGCATGTAAGCCAACTATAGTTTAAGTCGTGACACGTTCGAAGAAGTTATCTCATGAGTTTATTACCTTTTACATAACTCGGAAATTTTACTGTAAGAAAATAATTAATTCAACTAGCATGGGAAAAGACTGTTCATTTTGACCCCATTATCATGTACAGTAACAAAAATTTTTTGAGTGAGTTTGTTACGTACAGTCCTGGTAGATGCATTTTCTTGCCTCCCAGCGTGCTCCCTATGTGAGCAATCGATTTATTGGGACAGCTGATCTGACCTGTAATAATAAGCCGTTAATAATAATATTTGAATTACCGTCGCCTGATAAACAATTTATTACTTTTACGAAATATTTTCAAAATTAGGAACTGATGATAATTGACACTCATAAACTACTAAAATAAATAAACTGAATTTGAGATAATTAATAATTATTAGTCAATTAAATTCAACTCATAATTTACATATACTGATTGGAAGGACTTGAATGTGTCTTTGTGCCACCTTATGACAGCCAGCATTTCTTAGAAGTCAACAGTTCGTAATATAGCTTCCCTTTATGGATCCTTTTCAAATTTTCGTTTGGCAATGAACATTCAATCAAAATTGGCAAAATTCTTGGGAAAAAGCCCCACCTCTCGTACGCTTTTGTACCTTCGAACCGGTCACAATCAAAATTCTCATTACACTTCTTTGCTACTTTTTGCACCGATAATAAGCACTATCGAATCCGAAAAAAAACATGGCATCTCATGCACGTCTGCTCTCAACGCAAAACTGAGATATGCCGCGACTTCATTAATAATTAAACTTAGACGTTGTCAAGGAATTACCTTTTCAAACGGCAGTCCGAACCGACCCTATATTTTTTATTAAGAATCAACGGACGTCGCCCTTTGAACTGCACTAACGGATATGCTTTTCTACCAAATTTATACAAACTGCGACGG
>JAABKJ010010428.1:0-10972 GCA_011634705.1 Andricus grossulariae
CTATGGCTTCTTATGTCTCTTTGAATTAATGTCTCATTCACAGATTCTAACCATTCTTTCGGCGGTCTACCTCTGGGAATTCTGCCATTTACTTTACCTTTATACACCTGTTTGGTCAGTTGTGCATCTTTCATTCTTTCAACATGTCCGAACCACCTTAACTGATTTCTTTCTCATATATCAACTAGTGTTTCTCCTGTACCACATTCTTTGAGGATTATTTCGTTTCGGACTTTAGGTTAGGATATTTTAAAAACTATCAATACGTTCAATATTTATGATTTTTTTTCAATTTAAATATTTTTGGTTAATAGAATTTGTCCGTGTATTTTGGCCTACAATTTTTGACATCATTATACTAGAAGAAAAAGAAATATTGTTTAGTCATTTATTTATTATTTACTATTTATATATTATTTACTGTTTGTTCATTATATACTATTTCATATTTATTCATTCATGAATTATTTATTTACCTCTAAGTTAAGTGTCCAAATAGCGACTGACCAGACGCTAACTAGCACCTTTGAAGACCATCTAGCCGTTGACTTTAAAAAAGTGTTACAGTGCTGATCAGGCGCAGACTAGACCATTGGATCTGCATCAGATTAGAGTCTAGACGGTCTAGTCTGGGGCTGGTTAGCGGCAGAAAATTTTTCCACAGGGGTAGAGGATTCATTCTGGACCTCAAATGTCGAAAGTTCAAACGGCAATATGCCCCAGTACGTGACTACATACCGACAAGCTGGATCCTTTTAAATTGTATGTAAACATTTATTAAGAATGATACATTTCATTTTCATGAATCAAACATACGTTTTTCCAATACCCACCAAGAAAATAAGCCTTTCCATGACTCTAACAAGGAGAGGTCGCGAGATGAGCGTCGCTGATTTGACTGGGGCTTCACAGGATATAAGTACATGAAAATCCATTAGGTGCGTATTTTTTCTTTCGATCCAGTACGTCTTAGTTTTCGAGATAACGAGATTTGAGTATTTGCGCTACAGCGCTCGACTCGCCACTGTCGAGCCCGAACGCGGACTTGGCGCTTACTCACACTCGGACACTAACTTGTGACAAAAAGGAATTCATATCATTTCTATAGAGGTATTCACGTAGATTACGAATCTTAAAACAAAAATAATCCATCAAGTCAAATTTTTGGAAAAAAAGACGGGGTCAAAAAGTATTTAAAAAAAAATTGTTCTTGTCTCTTCTTGGAAAAGTTGTTGAACACTACAATCCGGCGGATAGTGGATATTTTTATAGTGACTCTTGCAAACCATTCGCAAGCAATTTTATATTTTGTTTGAGTATATGAACCATCAAAAACCCATTTCAAGCTAGAAGGCTTCCGTATGTTATAAAAAAAAATTATATCATACGGTAAAACTATGCAAGATACAAATAATGTTGTGGAGCAAAATTGGTCATTTAAAAAATATCTAGAAATTTTTTCGAAAGAATTTTTCAATGAGACACATAGTTTTTGTTTTATTCGTGAAAAATAGTATTGAAACTTAAAAAAAAAATCAACTTTACGGTCAAATAATGAAAAAAATGAAAAAACTTTTTAAAATAAAATTATTTACTAGAAAAAGATCTACAAGTTTTTTCCACACGACTTTTTAATGGGACGCCTTTTTTAATTGTAAAAAACAACATTAAAATTTAAAAATTATAAGAATGTGCCCGCACAGTGGGCAGATTTTTTCATAATTATAAGGAAATATCCCCAAAAAAGCTACAGAAATGTTTTCAGCTCCTTCAATTAAAATTTCTTTTTTATATATATTTTTACGAAAATTTGATAACGTTTTTTTCACATAAATCATGAAACTTCTCTATAATATTATTACCTCATTTCAGTTCACTGACATTGAGTTAGTTGAACAATATACACTTCAATTGAGTAGGTCTTCATATTGATTACTTTCATTTAGCAAGTATAACATAATTTCATATGACTTTTTCAAATAGTTCCTAGATAAAATAAGTCCATTATCTCGATTGCCTCCCGCCCCCCTAAAAACGTTCCTTGGGTGCCAAAAAAATTTTTAAAATGCCTCCGTTTGTGACTCGAAATGCATAATTGTTTATTGTATCCGCCGGACTACCAATGGCAAGGTGAAATATTTTACGAGACAGCTCAAATAAAAGCTTGAAGCTTAATCTATGACCCATTCTAATAGAAAATAAGGGGCTACGGCGCTCTAGTAAAGAAGAAAAGTAATAATATAAATTTAAATACCATTTACCTTTTAAAAAAAATTTATGCAGAAACTAATTCACGGAAAAAAGTGGATCGTTAGAAGAACTCTGTCAACCATTAGCTCTAACTATATTAAATTGAAGCGCAGCGTTTCTTTGAATTTTGTTAAAATTACTGTTTTGTGTTCAGGTAAGTTAAACTGACTTTTTAAAAGAGTAGGATGAACAATTTCAAATAGTAGGATGCAATGCACCACTTGGTAACCGTCAGACTCTGCAAAATAAAGAGTTACTATTCGTGTAGCCTTACTTCTGTGTAGAGTAACTTCGACGATGCTGCATTGTAGCCCATATATGTATATGTATATATGGACTGTACGCATTCTACACACGATTTATAAATTAGAAAAGAAAAAAATTATTTTATATATGATTACTGCACTTAATTTTTTATTATTCTTACACAATTGTACGCTATGATCGCACGCTCAAACGCTTTGAAAAATCGCCCCCGCTGGGGAATCGAACCCTACCTAACTAACTAAAACCTGTCCTAAAACCTAAACCTAAAGCGCACGTATTGGTCAAGTGTGCTACGGAACCACTTAAATTTTTTTGACAAATTCTCGGTCAATCGTTTTCTCTGAGAAAGACGTACCTAAGAAATATAATATGTGTCGTGTTCAGTTTTGTCAGTCATTTTTTTATACATATTATATACTAATAGGTAGGTTTAAAAATGTTTGCATATAATTTATATGTATGATTATGAAATGATTTGAATTTAAATTTTTAAAAAGTACATATTTTGTATTATTGAAAATTAAGAGTTTAAAATTTGTTTTCGAATAAAATTTTTTTAATTTGTACTTTTATTTTATAATCACCTCACTTTATTGAAAACGCAAGAGTCATTTACGTAACTAATATATAATGTGGGATTTGAAAATATCAATTATTCGGGTATCAATCATATTTAAATTTGTTTAGAAAAATAAAGTTCAGATGTCGCTAAATGTCGCTTACAGCGTTAAGCTAGAGAATAGAGTTGGAAGGGGGAGTCGAGTCAACATGGCGACCACGAGAAGTTTTGTGACAGATTGAGTCTCGGGTTTTTGAGGATAATTACTGTTTAACTTTTGATAAATAAACTATTCATTGTGTATTTTGAATGTTGTGTCTTTCAATGAGTTCCCCGGTCCTACAGTTGGGGACTCGTCCGGGATGTGAGATGTGCGACGCGTTCGGCAAGTTGGTGTGTGTGCGTGAACGCAATCTGTTCAAGAACAAAGGAGATTTTATTTTGAAGAACGAATGTGTTTTGACGGTGTCAGGGGGATGCGATTATCACAATTTTTAATATAAGTAGATGGTGCAGTGTTTTGATGTTTGAGCTGTGTGCTCTCATTTTGAGTGAGTTTTTTCACGGCTTAAATTGAAAACCAAAGTAGCGATGTCGGATCCAGGCGAAGATCTGAGCATGTTGTCGGTAGAAGAGTTAAAGGCGCGATTAGAAGAGAAGGGGTTACCCGTGACAGGCAGCAAGGCAGTGCTGAGAGAACGTTTACGAGGTGCCTTGGAAACAGAAAAACAGGAGGAAGTTAACGAAGAAGTCGTAACCAAAGAGCAAATAGACGCGATGAAGAAAATTGAATTGGTGAGTCGTCTGCGTGATTTAAGTTTAAAAACGACGGGCAAAAAAGAAAAGTTACGCATTCGTCTTAAGTCGGCTTTAGAGATCAGTGACGGAGAATCCGAGAATAAATCAATGATTCGTCCAGCAAAGAAGACATCGCACCGGACGTTGCTCGAAGAGAGAATTGTGGTGCAGGAACCATATCACAACCAACCTTGACTTTTAAAGATGTTGAAGACGCTTTGGAAACATTCAGTGGAGACGAAAGTAAGAATTTCCAAAGGTGGGTGACACATTTTGAGGAGACTTCAGACCTGTGCAACTGGACGGAGGTGCAAAAAGTTATCTACGCAAAAAGATTGTTGCGTGGTTCCGCCAAACTTTTTTTTAATTTTGACTGCCAGGCAAAATCGTGGAAAAAATTAAAGAAGGCTCTAAAAGAAGAGTTTTCGGCTACAACTAATAGTAAACAGGTACATCGACAACTTAGCCTCGTGAAAAAAAAATCGGATGACACTTTTCAAGAATTCATTTATCGAGTGTTGGATATTGCCAGTCACGCAGAGATCGAACTGATGGATTTTTCCACGTGCCACTGGAAAAGGAAAGCACCAAATTTACAGCATTCGTGGTGCCAGACGGGCATTATGAATTTTTAAGAGTTCCATTTGGTCTCTGTAATTCTCCTGCCGTGTTTCAGAGACACATCAGAGCGATCTTCCGACCTCTGATTTCAGATGGAACAATTCTGTCGTACCTAGACGATATTATAGTTCCTACCGAGACTGAAGAAGAAAATATCAAGTAATTGCAACTGGTTTTGGAATCGGCTAGTAAATACGGCCTAATTATAAATTGGAAGAAATGTACTTTATTAGTCAGAGAGGTAGAACACCTTGGCTACATAGTGAAAGAAGGAACCATGAGGCCATCAGAAGTTAAAACGGAGCCCGTAATGGACTTTCTTAAACCTAAATCCATCAAAGAGATCCAGAGCTTTGTGGGACGAAGGGGATATTTTAGAAAGTTTATTCCTCAATATGTCACGATAGCAAGGCCGCTAACTGAGCTGTTGAAGGACGAAGTAAAATTCGAATTTGGACTAGAACAAGTAAGGGCATTAGACGAGTTGAAGGCGACCCTGGCACGAGAACCCGTGTTGAAATGATGTAGGATAGGAGCAGAGACGGAACTCCACACGGACGCATCGAAACTCGGTCTCGGGGCCATTATGCTGCGAAAGGATTCTGAAGGCGGTTCGATGCATCCCATATTTTTCGCAAGCTGGAAGACGTCCCGTACAGAAGAACTCTATACAAGTTATGAACTGGAAATTCTCGCGGTGGTTAAGGCTCTTGAAAAGTTACGGGTATATTTACTCAATATCCCGATTAAAATCGTGACCGATTGTCGTGCTTTTGCACAGACAATGAGCAAGAAACAGACATGTCTCCGAGTGCAAAGATGGGCTATATTGATCGAGAGTTTTCAATATACCATCGGACATCGGCCCGGTACCTCGATGCGACACGTGGATGCCCTGAGTAGGAATCCAATATCCGTCTGCATCATTCAGGAGAAAGCAGATGGTCTAATTTCTCAAATCCAGACGGCTCAAGAAGAAGACGCAGAGTTGAAGAAGATCATCGAAGCTATGAGAAACGACAAGGACGAAGAATTCTCTTTGAAACGCGGAGTTTTATACCGAGAAAAAAACGGAAACTTCCAACTGGTAGTGCCAAAAGCAATGCAACACGAGATCATCAAGCAAGCACACGACAAAGGGCACTTTGGAGTACGGAAAACAGAATATGCAATCCAACAAGAGTTTTGGTTCCCTCGAATGCGAACCAAGATAGTAAGGCATATTCAGAGCTATATCAAGTGTATTCTCGCCGACAAGAAACATGGAAAAGCTGAAGGCTTTCTTAATCCAATTGACAAGGGCGTACAACCACTTGATACGTACCACATCGATCATCTGGGTCCTATACCCTCTACGAAGAAGAATTATAACCATGTATTTGTGGTAATAGATTCTTTCACCAAGTTCTCTTGTATGTATCCCACGAAATCGACAACAGCAGAAGAGGCTATTGAACGACTGAAAAGACAAGCAAAAATTTTGGTAATCCCAGACATATATTTTCCGACAGAGGAACTGCATTCACCTCTAACGCATTCCAAAATTATTGCAAGTCTGAAGGTATCGAACACGTGTTGATAACGACTGGAATACCTCGCGGAAATGGACAGGTGGAGAGAGTGAACCGAATCAATATCCCGGTTCTATCCAAACTATCAATGGAGAATCCAGCCAATTGGTTTAAGTACGTTGATCAGCTACAACAATACCTTAACTCATCCTTTCACAGAAGTATTCGTATGACACCTTCTGAGCTTTTGATTGGAACGAATATGAGATTGAAAGATGATTTGCAACTTCGCTCCATTCTAGAAGAAGAAACAATAGCCGCGTTCAACCAAGAGCGCTCTCAGCTCAGAGACGAAGCCATTCCAAATCTAGATAAAATTTAAAAGTAGAATAAAAAAACAGCTGATCGGAAGCGGAAAATGGCTCACATCTACAAAGACGGAGACCTGGTAGCAATTCGTCGCACTCAAGGTGGTCCTGGCCTAAAACTACATCCGAAGTTTTTGGGTCCATACAAGGTTGTATCGGTGCTTCGGAACGACCGTTCCTTGGTTCAGAAAATTGGAGATCATGAAGGACCTTTCCGTACAAGATCTTCAGCAGACCATATGAAGAAGTGGCCCAACAGACGACAGCCTGACGTTGACTCAGATTCTGGAAGCGACGATGATCATTTTTGAGAGGACAGGAACGAGGTCGTTGCAAATGCAGGATGGCCGATTGTGGGATTTGAAAATATTAATTATTAAGGTATGAATCATATTTAAACTTGTTTAGAAAAATAAAGTTCAGATGTCGCTAAATGTCGCTTACAGCGTTAAGCTAGAGAATAGAGTTGGAAGGGGAAGTCGAGTCAACATGGCGACAACGAGAAGTTTTGTGACAGATTTAGTCTCGGGGTTTTGAGGATAATTACTGCTTAACTTTTGATAAATAAACTATTCATGGTGTCTTTTAAACGTTGTGTCTTTTAATGAGTTCCCCGGTCCTACAATAAATAAAAAATAGTTTGAAGAACATGATAATATATCAAATACAAACATCGAAATCACTATTTTAAGATGAGACCAACATTGAATAGTGATTCAAATTTAAATTTTTTGCAAAAATAAAATTTTTTTTCCAAAACATGGGGATGCTGAATTAGAATAAAAACGGTTTAATACGAAAAAAATTATTCGGTTCCGAGAAATTAAGAATTAAAGCTCTCCATATCACAGTAATATGGTAGATTTTTTTGCGGCTGTAAATCTGAAAAAAAATATTTTTTTTCATTAAATGATAGTAATTTCTTCAAATATCAATGTGAAAACATTGTAAACATCATTACTACGTATAAATTGGAAACCTATTTCAACTAAAATTTCATTAAAAATTATTTCTTAACTCATACGTTCCTTCTTATTCGGTCTTACGATACACTTTTTAGATTTTATTTATTATTTTTTAATTATTGTATCAAAAAATTATATTTCGAAAACAGTGCATTATTCTACTAAAATTTTTTTTTCCAAATACATAATATTTGAACCAGGGTGGCTTAATCAAGTAGTTATCTATTCATTTTCAGTGTTAGAAGAAATTACAAATATCATGAGCAGAAAATTCCATAGTAGAAACAATGTAAAAAAAGTATTTTTTGTATATATAATTCTTCAGAATATTTTTAAATTCTGAAAATTTTGTACCAAACAAAAAAACAGTATTGAAGTATAAAAAAGAAAACATAAAATAAACTCCGACAATTTCATTTCGTGAAATGTCAGTAGCGTAACTACTGTAAAGCGAAACCCCGCTTTGTCGCCAGGTAGAAAGGGGGGTCGGTCTTCTAGATTGAGAAGAGAAAATCTGTTCTCTTACTGATAAGCAAGTTATAATTCGGCCTTCTTTTTCAATTTCAAACGGACCTCCTACAAAATTTTGCGGAAGGGGCCTACACGTTTTTAATTATTGCACTGAAATTATTTAGTTACCATTTCAAATAGTAAGGCAGATGATCTCGCGCAGTGCTTATTACAATGCGAAAAAGAAGAGCGAACTCACTTGCAAAAGTCAAACTCACAATTCTTTGCTGACTATGCAAACTAGTTATTATAACAGCTCACATGTTCAACTGTATACTATTTCATGTGGTTATTGAAGCTGCTTGTTCCAGTAATCTTTCTTTTTACAATTTGAAGTAGTATTGCTGACTTTGGGTTTTGTATATTTTGCGATCACTTTCTTATTCAGTATCAAAAACTATTTAAATTGTTTTTTGTACAATGCGAACAAGTAAAGTTCAAGTTAGCAATGCAGGAAAGTGAATCAGACTATCCACATTTTTCCGTGTTGTGGTTAAAAAATACTTATTTTAATTTGTTATCTAATGCGTTTCAATATAATTATTTGTTACAATGTAAAATATTTATGAATAATATTCAATAAAAGTAAAAATTTACGTTTATATATTGTTTTCACAAAAATAAAATTTGAAAACAATTGATAAGTCCTACACATTTTTTATAGCTTATTTCTTCTACAGTGATATGAATGTAATTACCATTGACTTTGAAGAAATGTTTATTCAGAATTAACACCCATTAAATAACTCTTCATTTCTTACGTAACAAATGTGTCACATCCTCATATTTTTTTAATTCAAATTTTATTTTTTACAATCAAAAATAAAATATACGATCTATTGAGAAATGCTTTCCAGAAAATTTGTAGATATTTTTGAGATGACTAATATTGCTTTTCGACATTTTTCCGCATCTTGCATAGTTTTACCGTGAAATATAATTTTTAATTTTTAAGAACATGCGGAAGCCTCTCATCATAAAAATGTTTTTGGAGGTTCAGATAAGCCCAAACAAAACATAAAATTGCTTGTGACATGATTTGCATGATTCACTTCAAAAATAGTTACTATCCGCCGGACTATATAGTGTTTAACAACTTTTCCAAGAAGGAACAAAGCGATAAATTAAAAAATTATCTATTGATTTTTTTAAAGATTTAGAATATGTATGTACAGCTGTTCGCAGTACTCAAAAAGACGTACAATTTATCCCAATGACTTTTTTTTATAGAAAAAAATTACCAAAGTTAACATTTTAAGCCAAACAACGCACGATATAACAAACAGTCAAGATGAGAAAAACGTTGATTTTTGAACACCGTACAAGACTGTCACAACGACTTTTCAAATTTTCTTGACAAATCCAAAATTCAGACTTTGACCCCACAAAACAGAATAAAAAATTCCATTTTGCAGTCAAACTATGCAAGATACGAATGATGATTGTACAAAAATTATCCATCCAAAAAAGTTCTACAAATTTTTTGTTAATTATTTTTTCATAAGACGCGTATTTTTTGTTTTATTCGTAAAAATTATTATTAAATTAAAAAAAATTGCATTTTTGGACAAACGACACAAGCTATGAAAAAAAAAGATAAGAAAGTTGTTCACCCAAAAAAGAGCAACAAATTTCTTCTGAAAATTGTTTTGATAGGATGCGTAGTTTTTGTTTTAATCGTGAAAAATAACATTAAAAATCAAAATAATTAGAATTTTTGGAAAAACGACACAAGGTACAAAAAAAATTAATCAACAAAAGTTGTACATCCGAAAAAATTCTATGAATTTCTTTCTCAACATTTTTTGATGGAACGCGTAGTTTTTGTTTCAATCTTTAAAAATAAAAATAAAAAAATTGTATTTTTGGACAAACGCCACAAACTAAGAAGAAATTAATAGACAAAAGCTGCTCAACTAAAAAAGAGCTACAAATTTGTTATAAATAATTTTTATATAGAACACGTAATTTTTGTTTTAATCGTAAAAAACAACATTAACAATAACAAAATTAAATTGTTGGAAAAATAACACAAATGAAAAAACAAAAATTGTACACCCAAAACACATTCACAAATTTTTTAATAATCACTTTTTGATAGAACGCGTAGTTTTGGTTTTAATCCTAAAAAATAGCAATAATAAAAATTTAAATTTTTGGTCAAACGATACAAGCTACGAAAAAAAAATGAATAGAAAAAATTTTTGCAGCCGAAAAAGAGCTACAAATTTGCTATTAATCATTTTTTCATGGGACGCGTAGTTTTTGTTTTAATCGAAATGAAATAACATTAAAAATTTTAAAAAATTAATTTTTGGTAAAACGACACAAGCTACCAAAAAAATGGAAGGATGAAAGCTGTTTACCAAAAAAGAACTACAAATTTATCATTTATCATTTTTTATAGAATGCTTAGTTTCTCTTTTGATCTGAAAAATAAGATTAACAATAAAAAAATTAATTTTTTGGAGAAACAACACAAGGTATGGAAAAAATTAATCAGCAAAAGTTGTTTACCCAAAAACGATCAACAAATTTCTTATGAATTATTTTTTGATAGGATGCGTATTTTTTTTTTAAATCGCAAAAAATAATCTTGAAAATAACAAATTAAGTTTTTGGAAAAACGACTCAAAGTCTAATAAAACGGTAATTAACAAAATTGTTTTATTTGCATAGTATGAGCACCTTTTTTAATTATTATAACAAGACAATGAAAACAGATCTGTTTAAATATCCATGCATATTATCAATGGTAATAATATAAATTCATCGAAATATGATACATTTTTCAGGGTAGCTGAGAATAAAAATTAGTGCAAAATAAGGAACAAATATTGAAGTCATCATAAAAAATAAATTTTTTACAATATTTTGCAATATTTGAATAAGCAGACCCAGACCGAGGTACATAAATAATTAGTGTAAGGATGGGCAGCGCCGACCGGTGGGGCAAAGGCGATTTTGCTTAAAGGATCGCTATTATTTAACCATTTTAATTCTACTTTGCATCAAATAAATCCATTTTATTGAAGAGATAGTGTTGCTTACTAAAAGCTTGAAAATTGACGTTGTAAAAGAAAAATTATGCAGAAAACAGTTTTGACAACGAAAGAATGGAAG
>JAABKJ010010429.1:0-10972 GCA_011634705.1 Andricus grossulariae
CCCCCCCACCCTGCACAAAGCGCAACCCAGGTACTACCGTCCGACGGTTCCTAAATCGATCCCTCGCTTCCGATCCTCAACCCTTACCATGAAATTGTACGTTACCCTAAGCCCCTCCGTTTACCTTTCCATCATCAGTGAATAGGCTACAAAGATATACGCACTTATCAACTTCTTCTATTCTATCATCATTTGGGACAATATTGCAGATTGTTTTCTCACCTTTTCCTTCAAAAACCATCATTTTCGTTTTATTTGCGTTAATTTTGAGGCCCATGTTCTTCATGCTTGATTTGAGTTTGCTCAACATTCTGTGCAATTCTTCGATTGAATTTGCCCTAACAACCTTATCATCTGCGAATGCTAACCTACCTTGTCGAAGAGGACCATTCTTGGACGCTTGTCCATGCATATAATAAATAGACATAAGGACATAACGCATCCTTGTCTAACACCTTCCATAATATCAACCATTCAATCAGTTTCCCAATAACCCTTACACTCGATTTGCTACCAGTGTATATTGATTGTATTGCTTGTAGGAGCCATCCATTCACTCCGTACTCTTTCAGGACATTCCAAAGTTTACTTTTACCCACCTTGTCAAACCCTTTTTCTGGGTCAACAAATGCAAAGAAAACTTTTTTCCTTACTCTCAAACTTTTCACTGTGATCTGTCCGAATCTGAATATATTAACAGTACATGATCTTCCTGGCATAAATCCACATTGGACTTCCCGTATATTTTCTTCTGTAATTTTCATTACCCTACGAATAAGTTTTTTTTATATATTTTACATACGGTATCTAATCAGCTGAAACCTCTGTCATTCTTGCAGTTGGGTTCATCTCCCTTTCCTTTGTATATTAGTAAAATGATGATCGTGTTTTCCCAGTCATCTGGAACCTTTCCCATCTCGATACATAAATTTATCAATTCGCACAACCTGTAAGGTATATAGTCGCCACCGTATTTAAGCATTTCAGCGTTAATACTGTCTACACCAGCGGCCTTACCATTTTTTAAGTCTCAAATTAAATCCTTAACCTCAGAGGTACAGACTGTCTCAATTGGGGTTTCTAACGTACATTGTTCTATATCGCAGTTGTGGAGCCCTATAGCTTCACCTCCCACTAATGCCTCACAAGAGTCTCTCAAAGAATCCAGTATACCGTCTGTATCATATAGCATTTCACCCTTGCTATTTCTCATGCCGACTGACTCTGTACTTTTACCTTCCTTCATATTGATCAACGCCCATTTATAAAACAGAGTCATGTTTTCTTCTAAGTCGTTTTGCATTTTCATCTTATCTTCTGTTTTGATTTTCTCTTTAGTTTCCTTGACTAGTACTCTCACATTCCTTTTTATGTGTCTGTAATCGTGTGTTTTATGTGTCTGTAACTTCTTTCTTTTCTTACGCGGCTTCTTGGGTTTGATAATTCCACCACGCATCACCAGACGTAGTAGGGCTAGACGGGTAGAAGCTTAAATTATGAGAGATGGCGGCACCGTCACAAGTTACCGACATTGACAGATGGCGCCACTAACAAAGAGAGTGTAGGAATCGAATACTCAATTGATAAATATAATAAGTGGCCTACACCTGCTGTATAATGAGTGATGAGAGACGTTAGTCAACATTCATAGTAACAAATAACTTTATTATTAAATGCGGTACATTGCTCGTACAGCGAGAACTTGTCTCTTGGCGGTGATGGCGACTTACTCAACGGAAAAAGTTTTTCTAGAGAGGAAAATCTCGCATTGCGGTCGCGTATTCAGGTTGGAAACTCGCTTGCTGATTCTACCTCGCTCAGTGGAGTAGTGGGGGTGCTACGACCCTACAGGAGGGTTCTGTTCCGTGCTAATTTACCGACAGTCGGTAAAAAAGTGAGGTTGGTAAAGCAGATTCCTGCTGTGCCACTAGCAGACCGTGAAATTTGATAGGTCCATACTTATTAAATACGCATCGCATTCGTTCTTCAAATAATATAAAGGCATCGTCTAAAAAATTACTTATATGTATATTTACAATGTTTGTTATTAAATTAGTTTATAGTCAACAGTGGAATGCTTTCTCAAAATCGGCTCAGTGAAGGCGGTTAGTGATATCGTCTTCTTCGTTAGCTGCTGCATGTATGGAATCACTGCTTCTCAAATGTTGTTGGAAAATGGCTCCTAGGCTGATGATTCGATTAATGATGTGAAGGCATCTCTGCTTTTTGGATGTCCAGAAAAGATCCTTCAGTATAGATTTCAAGGCATTGCATTGTCTCACCATGCTGTCAAAATATTCATTCTTTGAGTCGCCGTCTGGTAAATCAGTTAGTATAAGCTACTGCTTACAGGTCTTGCGCTTCCCAGACATTTTTGAAGCTGGTCGCTGCTTCTGCTGCTCTCCGGACCCTTTGAAAGCTGGTCTATGCTGCTACTTCTGCTGCTGCTCAGTACCAACAGTCAGGATGGCTGGGTGCTGAATGAAGAAAGCGCTCCAGAGACGCGCTTTTATAGCCAGAAATCCAAACTCTGCGCATGCTCAACATTTTAATAGGGGATTCCCGTTGCATTGTCACCCCACCTCCACTCTAACCAAGAAGCTGTAAATCAAACTGTGCATACGTAATCTTTCATCAGTGGGAACCTCCTCACAGTACTAGTAATACATTATCTGTGGGCCCCCTCACAGCTCTACGCGCCACCAACATCTAGAATATTCCGTTGAGATTCAAACAGCGCATGCAAGTTAATATTATTAGGGGATCCCCTCGTCCCACTCTGACCATGAAGCTGTGGTTCAAACTGCGCATGCGTACTATTTTGTCTGTGAGGGCCTCCCCACACCAACTCCATCTAGAAGTTGAGTTCTAGAATATTCTGTTGAGAATAAAACTGCGCATGCCCGCATATATTATTAGGGGATTCGCCCACTCCACCTTCACTCCAAGCAAGAAACTGTGAATCAAACTGCGCATGCGCGTATGTATAATTCGATGCTTCATCGCACTATATCCCACCTTAATTTCCATATAGATTATTCTTATAAGAATCAAACTGCGCATGCATACCTCTAACTCTGAACTAAGGTTCAGTCAAAGGATCTAACTTAAAATTAATAGGAGAAAGGAAATCATGAGTAAATAGACATTCAATAATTATTTCAAAAATATTTATTAAAAAAAAATCTTAACCTAGTTTTCACAATTCCGTATAAAAATCTACTCCAACTTTGGAAACAGAAAAACCTGAAACATAAAAAAACCTGAAACACAAAAACCCTGAAATAGAAAAAAAAAACCTGAAACAGAAAATAACGTGAAATAGAAAAAAAACCTGAAACAGAAAAAACCTGAAACAGAGAAAAGCTGAAACAGAAAAAACCTGAAACAGAAAAAAATCTACAACAAAATAACTGAAATAGAAGAAAACAATTGTCTAATGTATATAGATTATATAATGAAATTCATATATAAACATATTTTTCATCTTCTTTTTTTATATGAAATGCAAATCTTACTGTTTTACATTAAAAAATGACAGATTCATTTTGTTTTATATTAAATATGACTATGGTGCATTTATTAGGGAGGGTGTCGATGACAACGACGAGGATGAGGGTGACTACGCTGCTGACCTCTCACTTCAGCTGGTGGTGGCGGTGTTGTTGCTGCTGGTGAGTCTAAAACCTGTTGTCACAATTATGAGGTTCCATGGAGCCATCTGTGATCAATATATTTAATTAGTTTTCTATAACAACAAGTAGTAAATATTTATTGATAAAATGTTAGAACTCACCAATATGGAATTATAATGAAAGATTTCTTTTATGATATATTCTACTTCCTGTTCGAAAAGAAGGTAGGGTGGAGAAGCAGGAGGACTATCTTTTGACTCAGCCATCCTCTTCTCGGTCGAACAACTGCGGCTAGTGCTGCTGCTGCTGGTGCTGCTGCAGCTGCTGGTAGTGGTGGTGCTGCTGCTGTTACTGCTGCTGTCTATCTGAAACAAATGATGTCAGACGACTGTGCTAGTACGCTTTATATCGTCAGATCCCCACTTACTCATCACTATCCCACTCCTGGCTGTACTTGGTCGCGGAAAATTCCAGCGCATACCGAGCACACATGAAACATGTGGAACCCCCGCGCGCTCGCGTGCAGGACTCACCGGGGTGATACACAATTTTTCGGTAAGGCACGGGCAGACTGAGAATAAATTCAACGGCCAATCAATCCACTACCGACTGTTGATACATTGGTACTAGTTTTAAGAGGTAGTACTGTGTGACGTCATCAGTTATTTACACTCGATTGATAAGGTAGGCTCCTGATATAGCGCCTGACGCTCGGGCTGTAGCTGGAGATGTGCATTATCGATAGCCACTGTTTTATCGACCTATGGTAAAATGATAATATGAAAAGTAAACGACTTACCTGCTTTACCGACTGATCGTTACATGAATCCCTACCTTACCGACATGTAGTAGAATGATAATAAGCCAAATTTACCGACCTCCCTGTTTTACCGACTGATGGTAACATTGTTACCTACCTTACCGACCAATGGTAAAATGATGAAATAAAAATCACCGACTTTCGTGTTTCACCGGCTGATGGTAATATGGGTTTCTACCTAACCGACATGTAAAAATGATTCTTTAAAAAATTAAGGACTTCCCTGTTTTACCGAATGGTGGTAATATGGTTGCCTACCTTACCGACATATAGAAAATGCTAATATAAAAATTAACGACTCAAATGTTTTACCGGCCAATGGTAATATGTTTCCCTACCTTACCGAGACATGGACAAATTATAATATAAAACATTACCCACCTCCCAGTTTTACGGACCAATGGTGATAAACTGTTTTACCGATCTATGGTAACTTAGCATTGAGCACAATCTTATAATGTTAACTTACCAGGAATCTCCATTACCAACCTCGCTGTTTTACTTCTCAGAATGGAACAGAACCTTAAAATTACTGACCTCTCTGTTTGACCAACCGATGGTACAATGCTATTACAGCAGGAATATGCATTATCAACCTCACAGTTTCATTGACTGTGGGTTGCGGTAGACGTTGTGGATGCGTAAAAGCCGGATTAAAATGTTCCGTAATTTAATCCTATCGGAAAAAAACAGTTGTTGTTGATCAGGATGTGGATCTCTTCGCATTAATTACTGCTCTTCCTCCTGTGGAAAAGGATATTTTGTTCCTGAAAGAAGGAAAAGGAAATTTAAAATCTTGGGTTTATAGTTCGACACTTTTGTGAGAGTCTGAGTCTTTAAAAAACAGTAAGAAATCCATTTTATTTACTCACGCATTTAGTGGGTGCGATATGACCACCGGCTTATTCAGACAGGGAAAAATTAAAACAATTACTTTGCTGGAACAAAATAAATCCTTGCAGGATATTGTAAAAACTTTTAACAACCGCAGATTTACTCAGTGTGAAGTAGCAGCTGCTGAAGAGCAAATTATTTTCACGCTCCACATGTTTAAATCTTCTGAAAGAAGCTTAAACAAATACAGAGACGAATGCTTCAACATATCTGTGACTTCTTCCGGTCAGGCTGTATCTATATCGGGGCTTCCTTAAACCTCCGCAGCTGCTCGACAACACTATTTTCGAGTCTATCATCAAATTCAAACATTGTAAAATGGGTGGTGGTAGACGTTTCGGATGCGTAAAAGCCGGATTAAAATGTTCCGTAATGTGCCTAAATTGTCAACGTACTGGTTTTCTTAATGAAGAAATCAGAGGTTGTGTGCAAATGAGTAACTGATCCATTTTCAGAAAAATGTTGATATAATCGTCAATTGTTTAAATAACAACCAATTATTTAGCAATATTTATAGACAATTTCCTGCTCCACTACTTAATTCTTATATATTCTCATCGAAAAACCACCCCCTTTCGAGGTATGTGCAAGAGAATACTACAGCTACTACTACAAACTTCCCGGCGTCTTTGATCAGGCTACCGAGCGCGTCCCCGGGTTGCGGATAGGGGTCCCTGTACCGAGGGTTTCTGCTGAATACGGTTACACAACTCAATAAGCAGTCGCGGACAATGGTTCAGGTGTAGTACCGTAGAAAAAACCCCCAAGTCAAGGCGTTAACAACCGTGCTGAAGACTGAATGGCACCAGAGTACGGTGTTCCAAACGGTGTCTCTAGGATGTCAGGTCGCCTCCTAGAGTATTGAGACCTAACCCTCACATGCGGGGCAGGCTGCTCCAAAACAGTGAGGAAGAAACCGAGGACACGCACTACCGCAACAGCGTCCTCAAGTCCGAAGAGGAAAGATGTAGAAGC
This sequence comes from Andricus grossulariae, assembly GCA_011634705.1. NCBI lineage: Eukaryota > Metazoa > Arthropoda > Insecta > Hymenoptera > Cynipidae > Andricus > Andricus grossulariae. The sequence continues at coordinate 6,325 of JAABKJ010010429.1, forward strand.
GACAAATTCTGTACCAAAAATCACCACGACGAAGGAGGTTTGATCTGCGCCGAGGTCCTAAAGGGCCTCAAACGCAAGGTGAAACCAGACACGCTTGGTGTCAAAATTAGGGATGTCAGGGAGACAAGAAAGATTGAAATTCTCATCGAGGTAGGTCCTGCAGCAGACGGTAGGACAAAGCTGTCTTTTGCTATAAAGGAGGCGGTCGCCGATGGAAATTCCGTGCGCGTGCTTGTCCCACGCACGGAGGTCGAGGACGTGGATCTGGACAAGACAATTGACGTGGAGGAGGTGACGGAGGCCGTACAGAGCCACTTCGGCGGTATAGATTCGGAAAATGTAAAGGTGAGCATAATGAAGAGGGCCTGTAGGGCACACCTGAGAGCCTACATAGAGCTCAGCGAGGAGCTGGCATCGAGAATCCTTAGGACAGGCCATCTAAAGGTGGGCTGGATGTCCTGTAGAGTCTGAAAAAAACGGAGGTTCTCAGATGCTATCGCTGTCATGCTTTTGGGCATATAGCAGCGAATTGTGAGGATCCAGACAGGACCAAGTTATGCTGGTAGTGCATCAAGGAAGGACACAAAGCTGCGGAGTGCGCCAGCACTCCTCTGTGCTACCTCTGCGCAGCTAGGAAGGAAAAAATCTGGACTGACCATCTTCCGGGTACGATGCACACTCGTGGATAGTTTCTTTAAAGAATGCTGTGGGTTATTTCGTTCAAAATTTATTGTAATTTTGAAAAAAAAAAAATTGTAAAAGTTAAAACATAGCGAAAAATGACAATTTTTACAACAAAATTAATAACTATATTTTTCTGTTTTAATAACCGTATAAGTACTATTTTAAAATGTTGAAGGGATTTAAATAAGGTTCAACATGTCTGGGGTCTTTTTGACCCTAGTATGCCAGTGAAAGGTGTAACAGGCTGACCCTTCGAGGGAGCCTTAGAAAGAATAGCAGAAATTAGTCACCCAGTCACGATGACGAAGGACGATGAGCCCGTTTCGTGATATCGTCGAGGCCGAGTTTAGTAACTACAAACTTATATATAATTAATTAATTACTTACAAATTAAGTTCATTTTTTTAAAATATTTAAAATTATATTTATTAATTACTTAATAAATTACACATATATACATAGTCTTTAATTAATTTTTCATCAAATGAGTCACTGATATATTTTCGGAATAATGTTTATATAATCTTCAATTGTTTAAATAACATCAAATTAGTGAGCAATATTTATAGAGAATTGTCTACTCTACAATTTTCGCCCCACACATTAGGACCGAAAAACCACCCCATTGCGAGATATGTGCAAGAGTAGGTGCGTGCAGGTTTCGAGCTTAAACTCACCCCCTACTGAAAGGGCGGATTACTCGGAAACTGTGACCCGCACAAAAAAATGCATATATCCCTTCCTGTTTGGAATTCTATGTATTATTTTCTTTGTACTGAGCTAGCTTTGTCGTAGGATGCATCCTTTGTATACTTATATAAGAGTGTCCCAGCGTCAAGTGTCCGGACTTATATGGCTGTATAAATAAACAAAAAATAAATCGAAAATTTCTTTTCCAAATGTCAGTTGAAGCTTCAGTTTCTGAGATATAAATGATTTTAGCTGGACCGATCAGAAGCGCCGTATAAGCAGCCATGCGTGTTGAGCGTCAGCCCAACACTGTCGTAGTGACTGCCGGTTCTCCTGCAACAATCCCCACCTCGGCGATTGCTTCCGTGTAAAAAACGATGCGCGAGCCGGGGTGAGAGAGCGCGTCAGTGTGTTAGCATTTTGATTTAAAAAAAAGACACAGATTCTCACAATATAGAAAGAAAAGCCAAGTTTGATTACGGAAAGAAAGGAAGGATACAACCCTTGCATGAATGTTTGGGCTAAAGTCATAACCGCGGGATACTTACTAGGCACTAGTGCTGCTGCACTTGGAAAACTCCTATAGGTTAGAAATTCCGATAGAAGATTTCGCAAAAACTATTGATAGACAGTCTATCCCGTAAGGACAGGTTTTGTTACAACAACAAAGAACAAAGATCAAAATAAAATTACTCTGAAAAAATTGTTAGGGATCATAATTTTAAGTTCAACTGTCGTACTTCAGGTAATAAAATAGTTGCGGAGAATAATAAGAACATACTAATTCCTTTAGTGACACACTACTTCAATAAATGCGTTTGGATGATGCGCCAGAAACCAACTCCTCAAAGTCGCCTATCTAAATTTTCTTTGAGGAGTATAAGAAATTTTTATCTATATCGCCTACTCAAAGGGATCATAGATTTTTTTTAATAATCAAGTTCTTGGAGCCCCATCATTTTTTCATTAACTTTTTACCAACCATCCCTTGCAGATATACTAATTAAAATTTACTTGGAAGGATGCTAGAATTTTTATCAAGCCCACTAAGAAAATTACATTCAAGTTTGCAACTCCTATGTTAAACGAAAAAAACAAAAACAATTGTTTTCTCAAACCAGCATAAATCTGAAATATTTTTTAAGGAAATCATTCCATTCACTGCCCTGAGATCGCCAAAAAAGTTTCATCCCCCTATCAAATATGTAACACATCACAATTCATCCCCTAAAAAGTAAAAAAATCAGAAAAAATACAATAAGTCGAGAGTCTACAATTTTCTTTCACAAAAACATTTTAGTCGGTGCTCAAAAATGGCCCATAATGTTTCGTCGACCTAAAAAATGTTGAATACGCCCCATTTCATCCCATAACACTTGAAAAATGCCTCAAAAATAAAATAATTCTAAAGTCTGCAATTTCCTTCCACCAAATTATTTTTTTCGGTGCGCAAAGATCCCTCAAAATGTTTCATCCTTCTAGCTAATGCGTAGCACACCCCATTTCATCCCATAACACTTGAAAAATGCCTCAAAAATAAAATAATTCTAAAGTCTGCAATTTTCTTCCAAAAAATTATTTCACTGGACGCACAAAGACTGCCCAAAAAGTTTCGTTCCCTTAGCAAATGCTGAAAATGCCCCAATTAATCCTCTAACATTTAAAAAGTTCACCAAAAATACGAAAATTGTCATTTTTTCCCACAAAATTAATTTAGGCGGTGCGCAAAGATTGCTCAAAAAGTTTCATCTTCCTAGTTAATCTGGAACACACCCCACTTCATCCTCTTAACCTAAAACATTCACAAAAAATACAACAATTCGAAAATCTGCAATTTTCATTAACAACATCATTTCATTCGATGCACAAAGATTGACCAAAAAAAGAAAATTGTAGACTTTCGAATTATGTATTGTATTTTTTGTGAATATTCTAAGTTTTAGGGGTTGAACTGGGGTTTGTTTCACATTCGATAGGGGGATGAAATGTTTTGGCGGGTCTTTGTGCGCCCAGTGAAATAATTTCGTGGAAAAAATGGCAGATTTTCCCATTTTTGTATTTTTGGTAAACATTTTAAGTGTTAAGGGATTAATTGGGGTGTGTTCCACATAAGCTAGGGATATACAATTGTTTGAGCAATCTTCGCGCACCGAATAAAATAATTTTGTTTGAGAAAATTGCAGACTTTAGAATTATTGTATTTTTGGTGAATTTTTTAAGTGTTAGAGGATGCATTGGGGTGTGTTCAACATTAGCTAGAGGGGTGAAACTTTCTTGGTGATCTTTAGGCAGTGAATGAAAAGATTTCCTCAAAAAGTATTTCAAACTTTTGCTGCTTTGAGAAAACAATTTTTTTTTTGTCGTCTATCATAGATGTTGCAAACTTGAACTTCATTTCCTTAGTAGCGTTCAACAATTCGAGTAACCTTTCAAGTAAATTTAAATTAGTATAGCTGCAAGGGATGGTCGGTAAAAAGTTTATAAAACAATTAAGGGGCTCCAAGAACTTGATTATTGCAAAAAATCTATGGGGCATGATACAAACGCATTTATTAAAGAAGTGTGTCACTAAAGGAATTAGTATGTTCTTATTGTTCTCTAAAAGCATTTCATTTCCTGAAGTACGGCAATTGAACTCAAAATTATAATCCCTAACAATTGCTTCAGAGTAATTTTATTTTTACCTTTATTTTTGGTTGTAGCAACACCTGTTCTTACGGGACAGACTGTGTAGAGATATTGTTTGCGAAACCTTCTATCGCGATTATAGTAATTATAATCGTAATTTATCGAAACGGAATTTTCGAGTTAATTTTTTTTTGTTTATGCAGCCATATAAGTCCGGCCACTTGAGTCTGGGCCATGAATGGGATTTACCACGGTCCCACTGGGAGCCGATTTCATTTTTTAGATTACAGTTGCTCCCAGTGGGACCCTGCGGTGGTTGTTAACATTTAGTTTTTAATTATATATATATTTATTTATTTTGTTTTAATTTTGGCATGTCAAGACGGTGTTATTTCCACTCTAGCATACCGTCACCACATTTTGAGCCAAGAAATTCCCGATGATAGCTGCAGAGCGTGTCATGCATACCCTGAGCATCTAGGACACATACTATCTACTTGCCCAACTCATGCGGGAACGACCTACATCCAAAGGCACAATGCGGCACTAAGAGTGCTTTATTACCATCCCTGTCACTCTTACGGCATCAGCCCAAATATCGCTCCGCTAAACGGTCCTAGGGAAATAGAGTCAATTGTCGAGAATG
>JAABKJ010010430.1:0-10972 GCA_011634705.1 Andricus grossulariae
CAGCGGATTAGTTCACGGCTGGCATCAAACTTTAGCCAGAGCTCCTATGCAAAATTCGGGTCGGTCGGATAGGGCTGGTAATATTACACTTTTACGGTAAAATTAATACAAATATTGTGAAATTGCACTGTTAATCGCTGCAAGTTCAGAATAAACTTGTAGAATTTACGCATGAGTCATAGTAAAACGTTTACAAACCAACCTGTAATTTTCAACCACTTTTTTTACAGTGTATCCGCGGCGGTTAATCGCGTCGTCTGCTTCAGTCATTTTCAGTCAGTTCCAAAATTTCGCAGGACATTCGGTTCAGTTCACTTGTAGTGTTTCGGTTATGCGTAATCAGGCATTACAAAAATGTCGAAGGACAATAAGAGAAAGCGTTTATCTTTCGAAGAGAAATATGAACTTCTAGACGAAGTGAAATCAGGTGCCTTAAAACAGTCTATTTTACAAAAATATGGTATCGCTGAGGGCACGTACAGGGATGTGAGAGCTGGCAGATCTCTTTTAATATAACGAAGTTCTGAAAAAAACTTTAATTTGAAAAAATGTTAAACAACTTCTAGATTTCTCAAGATTTGGAAATAAAATTGTCAAGCTTTTCAAGGATGTTCTAACTATTTTAAATGAAAATAATTTAACTTCTAATTTACGAAGTGTTCAGTTAATTTTTTTTTTTTGATTTTTCAGTTTTTAATGTTTCTAGCTTAAAATTGCTTAAAATAATATAAGTTTGAAAATTTGTTAATTCACTGATTGATTCTTTAATTTAGAGCATTGAAAATGATAACGTGGATTTATATTTTTGGAATTGAATCTGTATCTTTGAATACTATAATTTATAAAAGTTGAAAATTCTAAATTTTGCAGTTTATCTGCAATTCATTTAATATTATTTAATTGAAAAGTGTTAGTACCTTCCATTTTCTACGTGTAAATTATTAATAATTCGAATACAAAATTTTTGAAACCCAAAACTTAAACTTAAAAAGTTTAAAATTCAAGAGTTCCACTTTCAGTGCTTTAATTTGTAGTTTATTGTAGTTATTGACGGTGAAAAATGTTTGCGAACCGAGCAAAAATCGGGAAATGACCAGGATTTTTTTTTCTTCAATTAAAATGGCCACCCTGTTATATGTGCGTACATACTTATAAATCAGTACTTTGAAAAAGTTTGATTTTCGAGGACGAACATTTTCACGTTTATTTTGACGTTATAAAACCAAAATGGCAAAAATAAAAATAAAATATTTGTTTGGGACAAAACTCCAACAGGAATGGTTCACACGGCCCTGATTATTTCCGGTTTGGAGAGTCCCGATTTACCGTCACGGCTATTGAGGGTATCCCCCATACGGCTGGTAAAGGGGGTCTCCAGTGTACATAAACCATTTGTATATGTTTGAAATCGTTCTCATAATCGAGAACCTTTTCTCTTTTAAAAACTACCATCACTGATATTTAAATCATGATACTTCTAAGCACACTGGAACTTGGATTCAAGGAGTCCAAATTTAGTACGTTCTGAGAATTGATGCCGCGGCGGTTTTGTGTTGCGCAGAGCGTGGGACAAACAGCTCGAGGGCTGCACTCTCAGTGCGTTAGTTACGTCAGGTTGCGTCATGCCTCCAAATCCAACAGAAATCGTTCAGCTACCCTGTCTGTTTACGTTCAGACGGTCTGGATTTAGTCATGCCATGACCGAAACCGTTCTTAATTTCAAGTTCCCGTGCATAATTATATATTTCTTTATAAGATTTATCATTTCGTCCTTACTATAATTTTATTAATACTTTGAACTTATACTTATATTTGTGTTACGATGCATTGTTTTTTCCGTACACTATTTATTTATATATATGATTTATTCAACTTAATTTCAACCATACAAATTAATTATAATAAATAATTCAAATATATTGTATTATGAAATGTCGTATATTTCAAAAGAAAATAGGAAAAAAGGAGAAGATTTTCAAAACTAGGGGAAAGACTGTTTTATCTCTGTATTTGGGCACTTTGATCCCAACAATATCAATAGTAGACTGATGTCTATTTATGCATTATGAGAATAACGGATCCGTCCAGCTGTTAGGCTGAAGAAGTTCGCGAAGGCGCTCGTAGGTTCACTAATAAAGCATCCTACGCGTTTAACACATGTTCTCATTATACATCATTGTTGCATGGATCCTGTGAAATAGATTCCATAAACGTAACGCACTCCCATAGGAATATAGAAGGGCGTAACTTATGTTTGCGCACGACTTCCGACCCTTTTCTCTTCTTTCATCCAAGTCAAATCCGCCGGATCAATTTCGCCTTTACGAAATCTTGTTACAACCTTGCCGTCTTTATTATGACCGAGTTTGCATCATATCAGAGTGGCCGACAAACTTCGTTTTCAAAATTCCCTGACTTTTCTCTGACCAATTTTTTATTTTCCCTGATCATTAATATTCAAAGACCAGCATTTTAATCTTGTAATATTTTTAACCTGGAATCTTTGATAAACAGAATAAAAAAATTTCAGATTAATAGTTAAAAATTTCAAATTTATTTATTTCAACCATAAACGATGAATTTAAAATTCAAAAGCATGAATTTTCAACAAAAAAGTTGAATTTTCGATTTAAAAAAAGATTAAACTTGAACCAACAACAGTTGCATTTTCAACAAAATAATTGAATTTTTCAGAAGGCAGTCGAATTTTTAACAAAAAAGATGAATTTTCAATCCGCAAGGGACGAATTTTCTGCCCAAAGAGACGAATGTCCAACAAAACAGTTATATTTTCGACAAAAAAAGATAATTTTTTAACCAAATACTTGAATTTTGCACCTATACAAAGATGAATTTTTAACCAAATAGTCGAACTTTCAAACAAAGAAGATTGATCTTCAAACAAAAAGGGTTGCATTTTCAACCAAATACAGTGAACTATTCCTTATTCCAAGGGCCGAGTAACGTAAACATTTGGGTATTTCAAGGCGGGAGGGGCCCCCACCTCTACCGCGAGTCGAGGGGTGATTTTGTCAACCGACGTTCATTGGCTGCTCCAGCCTTGTAACGATGCCCGCGCTGTACGCATGTGTGCGTTCTTGCGTTTGCGCATTGAGTATTTTAGCACGAAGTCACTATCATGATAGGATAGGTGGAAATTTTAGGATGGTTAGCCTAGTTGGTACATCTTGACATGGGAATGCATTCGACTTTTTTGAAAAAATATTCTAAACGTAAAAGTAAGTTATAAATGTATGAATATTAATACTTTTCAAGTGTAGAATTCATTTGCGCAATTATGTTTCATCCTTTTATCGATTTGAAACCCATGTGTTTCACGAAATAAGATGAACTATCCGATATTTTAGGTTGTAGTGCCCGATTCTGATCAAATTGATCCGGTAATCCCATGTAAAGATGTACCAACTATTCTAACCTTCCTGACATTTCTACTTATCCTATCGTGACCATGACGTCATGCTAAAATACTCAATTAAAACCAACAAGGGCTTTCCACTCTTCGAGCCTCTTTTTAATTGGTCAGCTACTGACGCGGGCGAGCCACTTGGAATATTCAAGCGTGGGGTACTTGGAATAAGTGCGCCTTGAAATAAGCAGGAGTGCACAGGAGTTGATTTTTTTAGCTAAAATTGCAAATATTTTAGAAAACAGTTGAATTTTAAACCCGAAAAGATTAATTTTTCAATCAAATAATTGAAATTTCCACAACAACAAAATTAATTTTGAACCAAACAATTACATTGGCAACCAAATATTTGAACTTTAAAGCACGAGAGATTAATTTTCAACAAAACATTTAAGGTTTTAACCAAATAGTTGAATTTTCAACATATAAAGATGAATTTTCAACCTACCAAGATGAATTTTCAACCAAATGATCGAATTTTTAATCAAAAAAGATTAAACTTCAATCAAAAAGTTCCACTTTAAAAACATATAGTTAAATTTCCAAGCCAAAGAGACTAATTTTTTTAGAAAACACTTCAATTTTCAACCCCTATAGTTGAATTTTTAACAAAAGAGTTCAATTTCAACCAGAGTTGAATTTCCCAACTAGAAAAAGATGCATTTTCAAAAAAAGTAATAGTTGTATTTTCAATAACAAAAAAATTAAATTTCTACCAAAATACATGAATTTTTTTTTAAAACCGAAAAGACGAACTTACAACCAAAAAAGACTAATTTTCAGACAAACAGTTGGATTGTCAACTAAAAAAGACCAATTTTCAACAAAATAGTCAAATTTTCAAACAAGAAGATGAATTTTCAACTAACATAAAATGATGAACCTTCAAATGGAATAATTATTATCAAGGTAGAAAAATTAATTTTCAACAACAACAAAATCCAAAGAGATGAATTTTCCACTAAAATTATGAAACTTCAATAAAAAAATGATTTTTGAACAAAATTGTTCAACCTTCAACCAAGTATTTCCAATTTCAACCAAAAAGATGCTTTTTTAACAAAAAATATAATAGTAGACACTTCACCTAAAAAACATTTTAATTTGGAATTGAATACCGTTGAAGTCAACCAGAAAAGACGAAGTTTCAACAAAATAGTTGAATCTTAAACCAAACAAGAATAATATTGAACAAAACAGTTTACATTTTTAGCCAAAAAAAGATTAAAGTTTTACTAAAGAAGATCAATATTTCAATTTTCAACAAAAACTTAATTTTCTGCAAAAATATTTGTATTTTCAACACAAAAGGATGAATTTTCAACAAAACGGTTGAATTTTCGTTCAAAATAGATGACCTTTTAACAAAATTATTGAATTTTCAACTAAATAATAAAATTTGTAACTAAAAATGTAATCGTCAGGAGGAAGAATCTGCACAAAAAAATAGAAATACAAGGCAAATAAATTACTTCTAAGAATATTATATCAGGGTGGCCACAAAACTTCATTTTCAAAATTCTCTAATTTTTTCCCGATGAATTTGTTATTTCCCCTGATCATTAATATTCAAAGACCAAAATCTCAATCTTGTAGGATTTTTAAAATCATGTCTGATAAAGCGGAGGCTTGTTTCTTATATTAATAACAAGTTTCAATATCTTTTGTATAATTATTTTTTTTAAAGTTGAATAAAGTAAAGTATGAATAAGAAATCGAATAGATGTTCGGGAGACAATTTATATTTTATAAACAGAAATCCCCAAAAATAACTTTCATTTATATCAATAGTTTGTCACAATATTTCCGCAAGTTAATATCTCGCATCAGTCAATAAAGAGAACTCAAGACTATCCAACCAAAACCTTCAGAAATATTTGTTTCATGCTTCAGCAGTTTCTATGAGGCGTTATTAAAAGAGACGTGTATCTATTGACTCTCATCCTTCACGCTCTATTCATTAATCGTTAACTTCCCACGACCAGGTTCTGAACGATGGAAACAATTTTTTATGAAACGAATTTTTTGCTACAATTGTTTGCGGCAAGTTAAAAATACATTCCATGCAAAATTATTACCAACTTAAAAAAAAATATTGAAAAAAATCATTAAATTTAGAAAATTGATTTTTAAAAAATGCTAATTTTCTTCTAGACGTTCAGTTCTCGGATTTTATTTTACAAATTACTTGTATTTGAAGGCCAACAGTAAAAAAATCCCAATATCCCAAACGGAAGACTGCCGTTTTAAAAAATTTAATAAATTAAACAAATTTGATCAAATTAAAAGAATTCTATTTTTCCTCTAAACAGTTGTTTCTCGGATTTTATTTCGCAAATGACTTCTATTTTATAAAGCAATCTGTATTATCATTAGAGAATAATGGAAAAAAATTTAACGTCTTTTTCAGACTAGATGGAGCTATGAATTAAAAATAATTTTAATTAATTTTTTTTCTGAAAAAAGATCTTCTCTACTTTATGTCGGGCAATATAAAAAAAAAAGATTCATCTCAATATCCCTATCGGAAGACTGTCATTTAAACAAATTTATCGAATAAAAAATAATAATAATTGAAACGTTCTAACTTCCTCCTGAACACTAACACCGTGTATTTTATTTGACTGATTCTTACTTGTATTTCATGTCGAGAAACACCAAAAAAATGTCATCCTCGTATCACTATCGCAAGACTGCGATTGATCGACTCAGATAAAAAGAAGTCTTCCGATAGGAATATTGCCCGACATTAAATGCAAGTATTTTGTGGAATAAAATCCGAGAACTGAGCGATTAGAGGTGAATTATAATTTTTTTTTTTAATTTAAAAAAATTGTTCAAGTTAATACATTTTTACATCCTCATCCAGAGAAGGTATTAAATTGGTGTAAAATTTGATCCTCCCAGGTTTTGTCAAATATCCACGTTTTGAGACCCCCTAAACCCAAAAAACAGATTTTTACGAATATGTCTGTCTGTATGCATGTATGTCTGTCTGTCTGTGAGCACGATAATTTTCAAAAGAATTGACCGATTGGATTGGCCTTTAGTATACTCTTTTATTCTCCTAAACTAAAGGTCAAGTTCGTTAGCCAGCCATTTTGGATAAAAATTCAAAAAGTGAGCGCATTTTGAAAATTTTTGAGACCATTTTTTTCAAAATGTGGAAATTATATGTAAGGATGTTCATGGTATTCGAAAATTCAAACAATTTATTCTTATGACATTTTTCGATAAAATGAAAATTTTCAGTTACAGAATTTTCAAAATCCAAAAGAAGAAACGAAAATTAACATTTTCAGCCAAACAACGCACGATACGAAAAAAAGTCAAAACAAGAAAAATGTTTCTTTTTGCACGCCCTACAAGATTATCATAACGACTTTTTGAATTTTATTGAAAAATCGAAAATTCACATTTTTATTGCACAAAAAATAATGAAAAATGAAAAATTTAATTTTACGGTCAAACTATGCAAGATACGACAACTGATGATTAAACATAAATTGTGCACTCAAAAAAGATCTACAAATTTGTTACTGGTCACTTTTTGATAGGATGTGTAGTTTTTGTTTTATTCGTAAAAAATAACATTAACAGTGGAACAATCTGCCCGATAAGTGGGCACATTCTCATCAAACCTTTGCTTATTTTATTTCTTTTTCATCTCGTGTGTGAGCTTTCAAAATTATTTAAACATTTATCATATTATATGTTCCAAAAACGGCTTACTCTCTGATTTTTTCATATAGTCCGGTCACTTTGGGCGTGAATATCTCGGAGACGAAAAATGGTTTTAAAAAACTGTAGACAGCATGTCTGCCGTCCTGATGAAGAAATTGTACAACGACATTTTTATCAAAAATGAGTTTTTTATATGGTTGAATTCATAATGAAAAGACGAATTTAACCACGCTAATGAATATTAAAATTTTTAATTAAATCTCGAGATAATTAGGTCTCAATTAGCATATGTACAGCGCTTTTTGAGAATTCCTAATGAAGAAACAATACATCTGCAGAAATTCAGGCATATCTACACAAATTCCAGGATTTGGGATAATTCTGAACCCTCAGATACTGATAAATGAAACACATCTGCGCAGATGTGTTTTTGCTCATGAGTATCCTCGGTCTTTCTGCAGTCCGATTTCCTGAAATCGAATAGCACAAGTACCCGTGCAGAAATTGCGCAACTAGTTCCCCAGTTCCGATCTGGGCCCGATCGGATTTTCCACATGTGGCCGCAAGGGGGCAGATGGTGTGGCTCGTGTCGGAACCACGTCGCATCGGGTTAGGTTAGACAAAATTATGTCAAGTTTTGTGTTGTCCTAGTGATATTGTTTTGTTTATATCGAACTTAAAATACCGCGAAAGCAAAAAAATACATTGTGATTTCGGAAGCACAGAATTGTTAGTGAAATTTCCTATATTCGCAATGAAGATGAAGGTAAGATTTAATTCACTAGATTCAACATAAAAATCATGAAACCTAACTCCCAGATAAAATAAAAAATTATTATTCCATTTGTTTTTCATTAATTATTAAATCTAGCTAACCTTATTAACATATTTCACATATTCTGTGATTAATTAATTTTTTCTAAATATCAGGGCACAATTTAGAGAAGTTTCGAAATATTAGACGACTTCGTTTAGAAATTATAATTTAAAATGTTTGAAAAATGCCAGGTGATGCGATGTCCCAAACTACAACTTAAGGATAGAAAATTGCTAAATAACATTAAAAATATATTTTTTAATAATTTGGGCTTATGGAAATCGATTGAAATTAGTTGTAAAAAATGATCATGGAGTAATAGGTTAAATATTTTGCAGTTAAAGATACTAAGAGTAAAGACTCTAAACTTTAAAATAATTTAGGTTGCACATAAATTTCGAAAAAATAAATGAATAAAAACGAAAAATTGTTAGAAAAAAAAGAAGGACTTAAACTAATTTATTATCTCAAAGTAAATTTTTTATTTGACTTTACATCGCTTATCTCGAAAGATTTCGATTTTTCGACTGTTCGGATTCGATTGTAAGCAATGAAGATAGGCACCATTGCAAAGATAAATAATCGTGAAAAGTTCTTTGTTAGTTGTATCGTTGCATTTTGGATACCCTTCAAGAGAAATATTTTCAGCTTGCAAAGATACAGTTGAGTTTTTCCAAACAAATTGATTATAAAATAAAGCGTTAAAATGACAGTAAGGTTTTTAAGAAAGTTTACAATTCATTTTTTGGTTCTGAAGATTTCCATCAATGTATTTGAGAAAGCGTCGTCATTTTGAGCGCATTTACTATTTATGAGAATAAAGAAAATTTTTTCAAGCTTTTGAGAATTTTATATTTTCTTGCTTATATTGTGAAAATACAAATTACTTTATACAAAACATACGAATAATCGGATTAGTAACGTTATAGATTAAATGCTTTTAGAATTTTTTGGAACATAACCTCACTTTTTAAATCTCTTTTCACGTGCCCCATGTGCGTTAGTCAAACAATTTTCAAATGAAGAGTTTGACACCGGTAAATAATTTAAAGCTAATACGTTTTTAACCTATGTTACAAAAAATAAATATTGACATTTTACGTTTTAAAAATAAATTTTTTGCAGAAAATGATTCTCTGGATTACTTTCAAACCAATCGATCCTTGCACGAGTTTATAAAAAACCAGAACTGGCAAAGTCTAGAGGCAAAGAAAAACAGTTATCTATATCAGGCCGCATCGATGATAACAAGAGAAAGATGCAATCTAGCAGTGGCAGTAAGTCACGTATTGTCAAGCAACTCAATACCTTTTTCTCCAATTAATTTTTTATAATACGTACGTATAAAATTATACTTGGTTTAAAATTTGGTCACTGAATTCTTGTAACACTTTTATAGAAATGTCAATTAACTTTGATTCGACTCAAAATTCTTTCGAAGTGAACGACAATGAAACTTTCATAATTGGTGGAAAAAAGAGGCATCAAAGGTTATCATAGGAAAAATCAACCAAAAATAAAATTAACGACCGCAACTGAAAAATTACTACATAAAATATAATTGATCTAACCATGACTTTTTTTCTTCTATTTAGATGATTTGCTGATAACGGATATTAGGGGTTTGAAAGCTTAAATTAGAGACGTGCAAGCTAATCAAGTCTCTCTAATGAATATGTTCGAGGCTATATCCTGTACAAACTACTTCTCAAAGCTAACTATTTATTATTATAAAAAAAAACCTTTTAAACTTTACTATTTGTAGAAATAAAAAAATAAAGAGGCCATATCTGGCCAAGATCGGGCCCACATTTTTGAGGCCCAGATCTGGGCCGATCGGGTAGGGCGTTTCATTTCCGGTCTGGCGCTAGACAGATTACCCTATCGGGGCTACATTTTTCCCTATCGGCGCCCCATTAACATTTCTGCACATGTCAAGTTTCTTCATCCGGACTCGAGGGTAACTTTGAGCCACCTATTCTTCTTTTCAGTAGCACATCTGCATTTTTTATTTGTCAAGTACAAATAATTCTAGTTCATTAATAATATAATTATTATTAATTATCTGAAATAATTATAAGAATATAATTAATACATTATTATCCTTTTAGGGACTATATCGTAAACATTTGGTAATATTAGAAAAATGGTTATTTTTTAGAATAATTCCGAAGCTTTAATTTTCAAATTGTGAAAAAATTGAACAATGTCTTTAAAAAAAATCACTCGTAGATTTTGTTGTAAAAAGACATAAAAAAAAAGTTATAAATATTGTTGTGAAAATACATTCAATTCGCTGATTTTGCCCGAATATTTTAAGCGAGAAATGAAAAAATTGAACGAGTCCTTTTTTTGACAATTCAAATTTTGATTTTTCGACATTCATTTTTTTTAATGTTTAATTATATGTACGGTGATAACTTAACATATGTAGTAAAAAAAGTGCCACTAAATTGTTATCTGAAACAAAAACTGAGTCCTCTATAGAGGTTTTTGTAGCACGATTTGAATTACAAAAATTGTTCGATAGAAAAGTTTGTGAGAAATTTTTTACTACATATTTTATGTATAATAGTGTGCACATAATAAAAAATTTGAAATAAAAAATAATATCACAAAATCAAAATATGAATTTACAAAGAAGGGCTCGATCGCTCGAGTGAGTTTAGGAATAATTTTTTGGATATTAGTTTTTTTTTAGTGGAGAATTTTAACCTCGCAGAAATTATGCCGTGGCCCCGATCGGGGCCCAATCTGATCAAATGGGGCTCAGCTCGGGAAGCCAGGTCGGATCAGACCCGTGATGAAACGCATTGCCCAGTCAGGGCCGAACTTGTTAGCCCGATCGGTGTGCCGGGTCAGTGCCAAGTCGGTACACTATCAGGTCTCGATTGCGTTATATTAAAAATTATGGGACATTTTTAATCTAAATAATTAATAGTACACAAGATAAATTGAACTGTATTCTTTATTAATTAGAAATTATGATAATATACTTCAAGTTTTTCGTTGTTTGCGATTGCCGTCCCAATCTTTAGCATTGC
>JAABKJ010010431.1:0-10971 GCA_011634705.1 Andricus grossulariae
TTAAATCTAAATTTATTTCAAGAAGATATCAAAACCAGTGTTTAAAGTTACCTATGCCAGTGTCTAAAGTACCTCATCTCGAAAGTGCGCATGCGCAGCTTTTTCCCCAGTGTCTAAAGTAAGTCATTTTCAAACTGCGCATGCGTAAAAATTGTTTCGCACACAGGCTGTTCAGATATAGTCCTTTAGGCACCATTTGGAAGCATGAAAACGTCAAGTTTTGAGGTGGGTGTTGCAAAAACGAATTTTTAACACAGTAGAATTTTGACGTTATGTTGTTGAACAGCGTGGTGAAATAATTTTTTGTCGATGGAATGAATGGTTTTTGATCTACTTTGGATCCATTTTGGAATTACTATACATTATTTTAAATTATTTGGAATTTATTTTTAAGAGTAGACCTATTCTTAATTGTTTAATTTTAAAGACTTTAAACATTTACTCAATTTCGTACGCCTTTATAATAAACAGTTGTATTGTTATCACTTTTTTGTTTTTGAAGCTTAAAATTTGAGATTTTAGCAATAAATTATGGCATAGTGCCCATATGGATATGACGATTTTGTAATTCCAGCTTCCGGGACCTGATTATTATTCATTAGTGATTGTTACTGATTTGATTCTAAATATTTCAATTTTATAAGCGCAATGTAAAAGATGTTTGCAGAGCGCTAGGAAATTGTTGAATTTTTCAGGATTTCAATTAGTATACTTAAAATTTGAAATTACGCAATTGCATAATGCAAAATAAAAAATTGGAGAATTAAAATGTTATTAGCATTATGCTAGATTTGCATGTGAAATCGTACAGTATACATTTTTTAATTTTCAATTTTTTAAAAATATTTTGTTTTCTTTGAATGGTTCTAAGTTTTAATTGCTTAATTATTCTTGAATTAATCAGTCGAAATTATTTGTAAGTTATATTATTGATAAAATTTGATTCACGGTTTGTTTGGTCTATTACGTAAATTACGTATTTTACGTAGAAACTTAACTGAGAAAAAATCTTTCACAATTTTATCAATAATTAGATACTTGGTCATTCTATTTATTCTTCATAAATATTACAAAAAAAGCATTCAAAGGAAGTTTATGAAAAAAGAAATGAGTTTGAACTTTGCGCGCACGCACGCACGCATGGCTGAACTGACATTTCGGGACTATCGTCAAGAACCAATCATAGAAAAGAAGGGTAGGATCTGATTGGTCACAGAATGGAGCGAAATTCAAACTGTTTGCTTTTTACATTTTTAAGAAAGGTAAAAAAAACTTCTCAAATTTTCCTATAAATATAGAATATTTTATCAGATGAAATATCATCCAAAGTGAATAAATCGGCATTAGAAAATACTTTCAAAGTAATTAATGTTAATAAAAAAAAATTAAAATAATTGTAGGATAGTTATATTTTTAGCCGCTAGAGTTTCAGAGCACAAAATAAATGTTGGATTTTCTCTTCTCTGATGACGTCAATTTCAAACTCGTGTCTCGTGACTGTCGTATTGATCATCTGATTAGGTGTGAAGGATTGTTCAAAATTTTGCCTCTTTCCTTTAATTTTAGGGCAGTAGTTTTAATTCTAAATAAGTAATTGTGTGCTCGAAAATAAGAAAATTGAAAAATTGTTTTCCGTTGACGGAATTCACAACGAAAGACCGATGACTGCTGATTTATGAGTCCTAAGTGAAGTAAGTCTTTCTCAGGATCAATACAATTTTTTCCCAAATTGCGTTCTTTTTAGTATATAGCCGATTAACTAATTTATTAATTACGGAAATCTATTTAAGTTTATTGAAAGTGTATTTTTCTGCCATTTGAAAGATTATTTTTTACTTCAAATATAATTGGATAGATTTTCGATTTTTGAGGGAGTTGCCACAAAAAATTGGTAAGGTCATTTCGTGACCGTTTTATCCTTTTTCTTTGCTTTCAATTATGTTTTATCGAATCTACAAGGTTGCAGTGAAAAATATATAACTGTACATTTTTTGTATTTTAACCATTAAACATATATATTTGGGGTATTGAAAAAATCAAGGAGAATATTCTGTTTAAATAATATCCGTAAAGTTGCGCAGTTATAGTATAGATTATTATTAATGATAATCAAGTATATTTGTTTTGAAATTTATTTGATTTCAAAGAATTGAATACATATTTTCATTTTTCATTTAATACTTGCCCTTAAATCGAAATCTGTTCTAAAAGTTTTCTGCTAAAAATATTTAAAATTTGAATATTTTTGAATACAATTTATTCGATTTAAAAATTTAACACTTCAAAAAGGAATGTTTAAAGGTTCTTGTACCTGTTCTGAAGTCAGGGACTTTCGAATTTGGAAACTTTACAATTGGAAGCTTTTCAAATTTCCGTGATATCATATTTGCACGCTTTTAAATTTAGAATAACTTAATTTTGGTCTGTGTTGAATGTAAAAAGTTAAAAAATGGATTGGTTTAATATTTAAGTAGCCTTGAAGAAGTATATCCTAAATTTTGATCCATTTTAAATTTAAAATCGTAAATACATTAAAGCTTCCTCAAGTTCATAATATACACAGCTAGTGTCGATTAATTTAATCCCAAAATTAGGGTGGTCCAAATATTTGTTTCGAATTTTCATACATATGGACCCAAAATTTCTTCGAATCCACCATAAAATAAATTCATTTTTTCAATAAAAATGATATTTAGAGGTTCTCCAAGTCCCATGAAATTTAACACGTATTTCCCATAAGAAAAAAAATACGTTTTTGTAAATTTTATTCAGAATCGTCAATATTAGGTGAGTCGAGTTGAAACTCAACATTTCTCTTGACAATTAGCTACAAAATACGGATAAAAACTTACTTTTTAAATATCACCCCCATAAGTTTGTTTTATAGTCTCCCGAAAAAACCTTGTTAGTGAAAGATTGGGTTTTGCATAAATTTTACGTAATTTTTTAAACAATGTATTGTTGTGTTTAGCAATTTTCTCTTAGAATAGAGTTAAAATTGTTATTTTTCAACTTATTTTGAACTTTTCAGGTAAAGTAAGGCAATAGTCAATAAAATTTAACATAAATAATGGTTGCAGCCCGTTATTATTTATAAAAATATTCTCTTAGAAAAATGCCAGAAACTTGCATTTTTTTCTAAAATTTTCCAATTTTTGTCTTCTTTTTAATTAGAGTGAGGTAATGATGAAATTTAATAAAAATAATTGTTTAAACATATTATTATTTATAAATGCAAGTTAACAAATACAATTGTTTTAACCATTTATTTTTTTTAAACTATCTTAGACTCTTAGAGAGTATTGCTAGAAAGTTGCGGGTTTTTATGAAAATTTCAGCTTTTCTTTCACTTTTTACTTGGGAAGGAATAATGAATATTAATATTAAGTTAAATAAATTAGCTCTCAGCAGCTACTTAAAAGAAAATTTACATTTAATATGATCCATATTGAAAATTTGAATAATATTTTAAATACTCTGTTTTATTTTAGAAAAATATATTTCCGAAAAAAATGAGATTGTTTAAAAAAAATGGTTCCATTCATGCTTATTTGTTATTTGTTCATAACTAAAAATTCGAAGCAAAGTTGAAAATTTCAGAAGAAACCCTAACTTGCTAGCAATTATCTAATAGGAGATAGTAAACAATAAATTGTTTGAACAATTATGTTCCTTAACTTGCATTAATTATTATGACCTCGCTATTTGAAAAGTGGACAAAAAGTGGATTTTTTTTTTAAAACTGCAAGTTTTTAGTATTATTCTAAGAAAATATTATTATAAATAATAATAAATGGTTTAAACAATTATTTCTGTTGAATTAAATTTATTATTGGTTTGCTCTAACTAAAAACTTGATAATAAATTGAAAATTTCGAAAAAAACTGCGACCTTCTAACTCTATTCTAAGGTCAAATTGCTGTAAACCATAATAAATTGTTTAATCAATTTATTTAAACATGTAATTATCAAGAGACAGTAATACTCTATGTATTAAAAACAATTTTTTTTTTAAAAACTAAAAGAATCATAATTAGCGCAAAAAACGCGCAAAACATAATTTTTCACTTGTGGGTTTTTTTTGGGACCCTATAAAATAGACTTACGGAGGTGATACTTAAAAAGTAATTTTTGATTCGTATTTTATGGCTAATTGTGAAGACAAATGTTGAATTTCAACTCGATTTACCTAATATTCACGATTCGGAATAAAATTCACTAAAACGTATTTTTTCTTATGGGAAATATGTGTTAAACTTCACGGGGTTTGTGGAAACTCTAAACATCATTTTTAAAAAACGCATTTATTTTTTTGTAGATTCGGACAAAGGGAGCGATATACATGAAATAGATTAAATCGATAAAACAGACTAAAGTAGCATATATTTTAACGAACTAAAACATTTTATTTTTTGAAATGTTTGTTTTTTGTTCAATAACAATTTGAAGAATATGGTCCATAAGAATATTAAGATTCTCGAGCTTCAAAGTATAGAAAAATTGCTTTTTATTTCTCAAATTGAATAAACATAATTGTTCTACTTCCTGAAATCTAGAAAAGTATACCTCTGCCAGATGTTTATCTAGTGTGTTTTAACTAATTTTTTTTTATGGAAAAATCTATAAAAATATACTGAAATAGCATTTACTGTAACATTGTTACTGAACTAACAGCAAACGTTCCTATAAATAGAATGTTGAAGGTAAACTAAATGCTATTTTAGTCTTTTTTTCTACTTTTTTTCGGAGAATTGGTTAAAATACACAAAATAAATCTAATAAGAGTATATTTTTATAGATTACAGAAAGGGAAACAATTTTGAACTATGAGCTGCTATTCATCTGTTGCGTCGTTTTCGTGAAAAATGGTATTTTTACTTGTTAAAAAAAATAGTTTTTCTCAAAAACGCTTAGTACGATTTTTTTCTTTCTTGGCTTAAATAACCGAGGGACATCCCCGAAATACCTAAAAAAGAGAAACTGGGTGTGCAAACACTTGAGTTGAACTTACTTGAGGCTAGCCGTAATAGTTAAAAAAATTGGGCCAATTTTTGTAACGTTTCTTTTTAAAAGTAAATCAATTGATTTTTAATAATTTCATCTTTAAATATTTAAGTCAGGGTGTCTACTATCCGGGAAACTGGGAAATAGCTGTGAACTAAAATAAAACCGGGAATATAAATTCGATCTTTGAATCTTGAAGTACATTTGAGGTTTTCGAAAATGTGGTACTTTTTATTTATCGTGATAACAAGACAAATAAATTCGAATGTTTACTGTTTAAAATCCTAATAAATATTTGTAATAAAAAAATTATTTAGAAATTATAACATTTTACAAAATGTATAACAATTCAGAACAATATTCAGACTCCGAGCAAATGTTATTCTGAGAGATATAATAATAATTAATAATAATTATAGTGAAATTCTACTTTTTTTCAGGACCATATTTAATTTGAACCATTTAATAATCTTTTGAATGTTTATTATATTATATTATTATTAGATTAGTGATATTTTTTAACAACCCTGTACATTATTTCCATCAAGATCTGTGAAACAAATGTGATCACGGTTCTTATTTTTTAGTTTTTTACAAACACATCTTTGGTTATTCATTTTTTATATTTTAATTGGTAAATAATTCTTAGATATAATTTTTAATTTCTTTAGTATCAGCGATTAATTATTGAGGAGTGATTATACAAAAAAATGATAAAAATTATTTACTTTAATACTAAGTGAATTTTACATTAACTATATTACAAACACATTTATTATAATTAAATTGTCACAAGAAAATATTAAAAATAGTTTTTTGTAATCACTCGTCAATAATTAATCAATAATTAATCAATAACACGAAAAACATTTTAAAAAACTATACCTAAGATTTTTTACCAATTGGAATACCAGGAATAATGTTATAACAAAAGATATGTTTATAAAAAATAACAGGGATCACAGTCTTTCCCTATTTCCCGGCGTTTCCCCTTTTTAAATCCTCTTTTTCCGCTATTTTTGAAAAACTTGCTCTTTTTCTCTCATTTTCTCTTTGAATATACGATATTTGAAAATAAAATATTTGTTTTACGCGAGAAATTCTATGAAATTAGTAAATATACTTAAGGGCATGTGATACTTGTGAAAATTATCGATTTTAGCAGTGTTAGGTTTCCCCGGCTTTTTTCCTACAATAATAAAGATTTTGCCTTAAAAATTTGGGGAATGATAGCGAACATGCTAACGGACGTCCCCGAACTCTTCTGTTGTTGGATAATTTTTAAAAATTTCATTTTGCTGAATTTGATTAATATGAGTGTATTTTGAGGTACAACAGAGACCGACATTATGAAATGGCAGAGACCTCAAAAGCGAATCCTAACCTCCAAATAGTGTATATAGAGACAATTTTTATTTAGCAGAATAATTTTTTTTTGCTATTATCTCTCAAAAAAAGAGTTCCGGGACGTCTTTTGCTCTATCTTATAGCATCTCCAAATACAGTTATAAATTTTTTTAATTTTTGTGGACAAAAATCCGGGGGAACTGAACCCGATTTACCACACGCGGAAGTATCACATGCCCTTAAGGCCATGTGACGAGTGGGTCACATGACTGGCTTCCGACATTACTGACACTTTTTTTATTTGTAAACTTCTTTTCAAAAAATAGCCACATCGAGTTGAAAATTTGGGATAATATATAAGAAGTACTAAGAAACACGGCTCTGGTCCTAAGTTTTTATAATTCTGAAAAAAGTTTTTTTTGTGAATAATTTTTTTTTTTGTCGCATGGAGAGTGTGTCATAGAGAGCCATGCTTTTCGCAGTCTTTTGACTGGTCTCGATTCGAACAGACCGATTGAATAAAATACTTCTTCTCAATTAAAATTCAACGTGTAATTTCTTATTATTCCTTATTCCTTCCCTGCTATTACCAAGAGGTTATGGGCCCAGGTACGGAATAAAAGGAAAGTGCACATCAGCAGTATTGAAAATGAAAATTCAAATTCAAAAAGACGTAATAATTGATCAAAATTTAGAAATCAGTAGAAAAGAAGTCAGTAACAATAAAGAGAGTAATATTAACAAATCTAATACTAAAACAGATAAAGTTAGTAAAATGCCAAATACAGGCGAAAACTCTGAAACTGATTTAGATGAAAACAAATTAAGACGGAGTGCATGAATTAAAAATATGCCTAATATTTGTTATAATGAAGAGCACAGTTCCTATTTATGTGCACAGTCAATAGTTTGTGAAATTCCCAAGTCATATCAGGAAATAGAAAACCGTAATGATAAAATTCAGTGGGAGAAAGCAATTAGAGAAGAAATTGCCTCTCTTTTGAAAAATAATACATGGGAAACAGTGCCTCGTCCAAATGATAAAAATATTGTAGACTGTAGATGGGTATTTGTCAATAAAAATGATATCCATGGAAATCTAACTAAATATATAGCGAGAATGGTTGCGAAGGGATTTAGTCAACAATATTTGTTAGATTACGATGAAACATTTGCGCCAGTGCACGGAATACCACTTTTCGAATAATTATAGCTTTTGCGAATCAAAATCGATTATTAATCCATCAAATGGATGATAAAACGGCTTTTCTTAATGGTTCACTAAAACAGGAAATTTATATGCATATAACAGCAGGAGTTGAATCCAATGAAGATTAAGTATATAAATTTAACAGATCAATATATGGTTTGTATATACTTGATAAAGGTGATGTCACTAGAAATATCTATATATTGCTCTATGTTGATTATCTTCTAATTATTACACTTGATACAAACACTATGAAAAACGTTGAACAGTATTTAATGAGTCGACTCTCGATGGAAGACATGCAAGAGTTAAATTTTTTCATGGGTATAAACATAGAAAGAAATGATAATATCATCTGTTTGGAGCAGAGTTTATATTTGCTATCTGTACTACGAAAATTTAATATGAGTGATTGTGATGCTATTAGTACTCCTCTGCCGACGAAATTAAATTATGAAGCCTTAAATTCAGAAGAATATTATGATGCATAAAAATCTCATCGGTTGTTTAATGTATGCAATGTTATGTACACGTCCAGATTTATGTATAGTTGCTAACTTACTGAGCAGATTTCAAACTAAAAACAATAGAGAACTTTGGCTATATTCAAAGAGAACCATCCGATACATTAAAGGATCACTGAAACTCTGATTGGTTTATAAAATAAATTATTTCAAAAACGTATTAATTCGATATGGAGATTCTGATTGTGATTGTAGTGAGCTTGATCGTGAGAGTGGAACTGGGTATATATTTAAATTATTTGATCAAAATACAATTTACTGGAATAGGAAAAGACAAAACTCAGTTGCGAAGTCATCTACGGAAGCTGAGTATATGGCACTTTTCGAAGGGGTTAAAGAAGCTGGTTGGATAAAATCTCTTTTGGCTAGTATGAAATTAGAAATATTAGAACCAATATCTATATTTGAAGATAATAACGGGTGCATCGCAATAGCAAATAATCCAACTGATCATAAACGATCAAAACAGTCAGATGTTAAATATCATTTTTCAAGGGAAAAAGTTGAACAAAAAGAAGTAACACTTGAATATATTTTCATAGGTAAACAATATCCCTATAAGAGAAATAAAAATATATATGAATGCATATAATCTACGAAACCGTCCCTTGCAGGCGCTCAGCGCCTATTTTGACGCCAAACAACGAACGATATGGAAAAGAAGTCAAAAAAAGAGAAAAGTTGGTTTTTTGAAAGCCCTACAAGATCATCGTCAACAACTTTCTTGATTTTCTTGAAAAATCGAAAATTCAAATTTTGATTGCAAAAAAAAATAATCAAAAATCAATAATTCGATTTTTCGGTCAAACTATGAAAGATAAGACAAATGATGAATGAACAAAAACTGTGCACCCAAAAAAGATCTACAAATTGTTTAGTAATCACTTTTCGATTAGACGCGTAGTTTTTGTTTTATTCGTAAAATACGACATTCAACATGAAAAAAAATTTGTGGACAAACGACACAAGCTACGAAAAAAATAACTAGACAAAGGTTGTGCATCCAAAAAAGAGAAAAATTACATTACAAATGAACAAAGTAAATTTTTGGACAAAAAGACACAAGGTGCAGTAAAATTTTTAATAAAAAAATTGTTTTTAAATTAGATCTGAAAATCTGCTCTTAAAAAATCAGTTATTGCAAAACAATTTTTGATTTTTTTTTAGATATATTGTTATACTTACAAGTGAGTTTAATAAACTCGCCAAGATGACTGATGAATACTCACGTGAATTTTCCAGTTTGTTTAATATACTATTCGCTATTTCATTATGCCCTCCAAGTTGTTTTTCACTTTCGATATCACATTTTCCTGTTTGTAAAGTAAAGAGAAAACTATTTTCTTTTGGTTGAAGGTTCATACAATCTAGGACTGGATTGAAAAACATTTCGAAATGCATTCAAACAATGAGCGAAAAAAATTGTCATCTTGTAAATTAAATGAGTCATGTGCGTTATGCCTTCTAATTGGTATATTCATGATAAAAATATTTTTGTTTATTGCAAGATTCAGGAAGTCGCACAATAAGAAGCACAAGGTTGACAAACACTTCTGACTTTATTCAAACAATGAGCGCAGATATTGTCAGCTTGTAAATCAAATAGGGCATGAGCATTAGGCCTTCTAATTTGTAAAGTCATGAGAAAATATTTCCGTTTATTGGAAAATTCAGAGATTCGAGCACAAGGTTGCAAAACAATTTTAACTTTATACAAACAAGGAGCGAAAAATATTTCCAACTTATAAGTCGGCTAAGTCATGCATCCGCGATCATGATATGTTATTTACCAAATATTGCTCGAAACTAGAAAAATAAGAAAAAATTTCACAATGCATCTATTTTTCTTATTATTTATTTTGAAATAATAAAGCTAAACTCCCACATTTTGACAATATCATTACGAAAGCTAATTTAATGAGGAAAAAAACATAGTCAATTAATTTAAATGACTTTTTCTATTAAATTCACTTCTGTAATGGTGAAGTCAAAATTTGACAGTTTTTAAGTATATAATTTACAAAGTGTTTCAATACTACAGAAATATAAAATGTAAAACGTAATTTCGTTCTTCGAAATCAGTTTTTTAATCTTCCTCAAGAATGTATTACTATTTATCTCTTTAGAAAAATAAGAAAAATTGAAATAATCCTATTTTCGACATTTCAATCGGAAATCATTCAATTTCAAGATTCTTCGATTCAAAAAAAAAATTATTCAATGTAAAATGCCTAGAATTAGAAATAATGCATTTCAAATTCCTTTGAATTTCAAATGATCTAATTTTCAAAATCCTTTTTTGAAAACATTCTATTTTTATTGTTTTATAATAATTCTTGTGAAGAATCTTTCTCTAAAAAATACATGTCTCACGAAAATCTCGGAAGCATTGTTGCTTTCTTTTCCTCAATGCCGATTGGGTAATTTGGAAAACTCGATGAAAGGAATTTTGCCAAATTTACACACTTAATTAAGAAATGAGTTTCAATTGAAGGACATTGACAAAGAATGTCATATTTGTGTACATAATAGAATTGACAAAAATTGA
This sequence comes from Andricus grossulariae, assembly GCA_011634705.1. NCBI lineage: Eukaryota > Metazoa > Arthropoda > Insecta > Hymenoptera > Cynipidae > Andricus > Andricus grossulariae. The sequence goes on from JAABKJ010010431.1 coordinate 10,634, forward strand.
AAATTTATTAACGTAAAACTTTATCATTAGATTTTCAATTAGAATAATTAATTTTTAACCAAGAAAAAGGCAGACCGACTTGATAAATTTGATAATATAATAAATATAATTACAACAAAGTAGTCTAGAAAACGTCCTTATTTTTTTATTCTTAAATGGCTCAATCCCCTAGAAATTGTTACTTTTTTTAAATATGTACTAAGTCCGACCATTCGAGAAATTTTCGATGTCCGTGAATTCCACAAATTTTTCAACACCAATAATAGAGAAGTTGTCTAAGTTCGAAAATTCAAGAAATTTTCTAAGTCTGTAAATTCCAGAAGTTTTTCAACATCAAA
>JAABKJ010010432.1:0-10971 GCA_011634705.1 Andricus grossulariae
TGATTTCAAAGTAATAAAAATAAAAAAGACGAAAGAAATAAAAAAGAGAAGGAAGGGGATTTGGTTGGTTGCTTTCTCACTTTTCTTTCCTCTTTTTTATTTTTGTCCGAAGAAACAAAATTTTGTTTTGTTTTCAGGAATTACAATAGGAGCATTTGGTGGTATTTGTCCAACTTTTATCGTAAGATTCTTGGTTTATTTTCAAGAATTTATACATTGACTTGAGTGTTGGACGTTAAATGGGAATTTGAATTTGATTTCAATCTAATTTAGGATTCTCAAATTTTAATTTTATTTCTCCTCGTTTTTCAACGTAATTATTCATTTTTTATATCAGAAAATTGACTGATTCAAAAAATGATGTGGTAAATTTTTTTCATAAATCTGTTTTCTAGCCGACGCGATATTTGAACTTAAGAAAACCCAAAATAATAAGAGGATTACTGCATTCATTAAAAATATAAATAAAACGCATAAAAATGCGAAAACTGGATTTTGGAAAAATAAATTTCTCCTGTCCATAAAAATAATTCAGCCCGTATAAAACTCATAGGATGTATTCCTTATAAATAAACAAGTACAGTAAAAAATTGGCAAAACGTAAATCAAATTTTTATATTTTCAAACAAGTCCTTGCCAGTTTTTTTTAATTTTAAACTTTAAAAAAATTTCCGAGAAATTTTGTAAGAGAACCGAGAAGATAACAGTAAACACCACCAGAATCCAAAAAGATATTTATGACATCAAAATTAGGTCAAAAATTATATGAGTTTGAAGAAAAAATGATATTTTTGGAAAAAGAGACATCCAAATTCAAATACTTGTAACATCGTAGGTTTTTTTATTGTTCTCAAAACGGTAAAATACGTGTCGCCTAATTTTCTGGAAAAAGAACATGTTTCTCCGCTAAGAGATTCCGTGATTGTATGTGTGAACTGTGTTTGTGAAACCTGCCCGATTTGGAATGGATTTTGTTCCTTCCATTAATATTTTTACGTTACTTCATTTTATATTGTAAAGTCTTTATAAATCATGTTTGCAATGATGCTACAGGGATGATTTTTTTAAACTGAATATTACGTAAAAACTACGAAAAACTAGGGCCACCGTCCCCGAGAAATTGATCACTTTCCAGATATTCGCGTTTTAATTTTTTTTTAATAATGCAATAATCCTCTTACAATTTCGGATTTTTTGAAACTTCGAACATAGCATCAGTTCCTGTCTCATTCCTTGATTCTGTTGATTTTTGGTATAAAAAATAAGCAATTACGTACAAAAATAAGAAAAATTAGGTTGTGCTTATTTTTTTTAAATTTGGATTCTACAGCAAAAAGTTTCTATAAAAAGTTGGATTACTCCCAGAGAAGCATTTTTTTCTAAGATATTTTTTGATGCATACAGCTGACCAATTGTGAGAAAAGATCTATTACAGAAAGAAAGAAGTTCAGAGCCAGAATAGAAAACTCATTTCGTACTCTTCCTGATCTTCATGTATTCTTTCAATTCATTCGTATTCTTTCCGATTCTCTTCTATTCTTTCCAGTTCTTTGGGATTCTCGACATCTCTGAGTTATTCCGCTTCACTCATCTCAACTCAGACTCAAGATCGCGTATTCTTCGAAATCCAGGAATTCTCGCACTCATTTTCACTCAGTGAATAGCCCCTTGCCTCTTAGGCATGTAATGTCCATTAGGTATCTATGACGCCAAAAATTATGACGACTTGGAACATGATATACTACTATTTTTTTCCAGAGCATCAAAGCCAAGTTCTCAGTTATATTCCAAGTTAAAAATTTGACTACTGCTAAAACGACTCAAGTAACTGAAACAATGCGCTTTAAACCCACGCAGCTTCTATGCATATACACAGGACATACGCGCCCATTTTTATAACGTAATGCGTGAATTAGACGAGCCTCTTTAGCAGCCGTCGAATTAATAAAATCCAAATGATGCTTAAACATTTCATAGAGTTAGGTTTGGATTTATATAAGAAATAACCCATTTTCGAAATATGCAGACACGAACATATCGTCGAGTAAATTATACTGATTTTGTACCAAAGGAGGATGTTAAAATGAGGCCATTTTTGGCTTGCGAGTCTAAATTGAATACGCATAAAAAAGTTGATTTTGATCTATTTTAAGGGGGACGGTGACATTTATTTCATTGTGGGGTACTGGGAACATAGATAGAATGAACAAAGTTCAGTTCGTCTTACCCCGTGACGATGGGAAGCTTCTACAAATATCCTCCGCTCATATTTCAGAAACATGTAGCTTGGTTTTTTAATAAGCTTGGTATACAACGGCTTTTCGTTTTTTTTTTTTTTTATTTTTTTTATTTTTAAGTCAGAAATACGAGATTCAAGATGGCGGTTCCAATATGGCCGCCTTCAAAATGGTCCAAACATGCGAATATTTTTTTAAATCCATATAGGTCATATGACAAAGGGTCTTCACGGTGCTCTTTTTGATTTTGTACAGGAAAACTCCGAGCTCAGGATGGCGTTCAAAATGCCTTCACTAGGTAGAAATTGACCTTTGAACCGCTTTCGAATTATTTCAGGGCCATGCCTATAGGCTTTCTGCGCCGTGCTTTGGCATCCTACTGTTTATGCCAACCTAGCATTTGTCGCCTCTCTCGTCTGACCAAGATGTACGCATCGCTCACTGCAGCGCGATGGCATCGCTCAGCGGGCTCGTAGGCCTTCGACATCTTGGTTGGCGTCGCTTGGCTGGCGCTGACGCTTCTGTGGCTTCCTCAATGAGGCGTCGTTTTAAATGACGTGCGTTTCTTCGTCCACGGTAGGTGTTTGGTACGGGACTCTCTCTCCTTTGCGGCGCAGAGGTAGCACTGTGGCGTGCTTTCGTACTCTGCAGCCCTGTGACCCTCTTTGACGCATCTCCAGCAGAATTTAGTCCGGTCAGGACACTCGTCCTCCGCTGCCAGGTGGCCGTAGCCTTGGCAGCGGTAGAATTTTATGGCCTTCATCTTCTTTGTATTCCACAGGGCACAGGGGGGGGGGTCCAGACAGAAGAAAAAGCCGGGGAAACTCCAACACAACAGTATGAGAAGAGAGTGAGCGAGCCTACCTTGAATCCTCCTGAGCAAAACACCAATAGACTATAACCGAAGAAGTTGATGTCCCGCGTGAATAGTCCAGTTACTTTAAATCTGAAAAGTAAGGAAAGAAGGGCGCCACCTGTACATAGGTATACCGGGAAGCAGAAGAAGGAAAACACCAGGCGTACCCGTCCTTAGGTGGTCCTTATATAACCGACTAAGGGATCGAGATACTCAGAGAGCCTCAAGGACCTCATCGAGGGGGCCGGCGATGCAGGGGGCATGACTAAAATGTTCTCTGCCATCAGGGAGGCTATTGAGGATAGGGGGCACGTGCGCCAGCTCGTTCCTCGCATCGAAGTCGAGGTTCTTAGCCTCGGCAAGACAACCTGATAAAAAAAGGTACGAGACGCTGTGAGGAGACATTTCGTAGCGAGCCTGCCTGCAGAGGTCAGAGTCAGAATGACGAAGAAAGCCTTCAAGGGGTACCTGAAGGCATACGTCAAGATAAACGAGGAGCTAACCACGATGATACTCCATACGGGACACCTTAAGATGGGATGGGCATCCCATAGTGCTACCACTGCACCGCAAAGGAGGAGAGCTTCGGTCTAACCATCTATCGGGGATAAAAAGATGTGCGCTATTTAGGGAGGCCACTCCATCGAGGAAGCCACAGGAACGTGATCGGTAATTGAGCAAGCCCAACCAATATGTCGAAGGCCGACGAGTTTGCTGCGCGACGCTGTCGCGCTGCTGGAAATGATGCTTACATCTTGATTGGATGGGAGAGGCGACAGAGGCCAGGTTGGCATAAACAGCAGGACGCCAAAGCACGGCGCAGCGAGCCTATAGGCATGGCCCTGAAACAATACGAAAGCGGTTCAAGGGTCATTGTCTGGCTAGTGAGGGGAGTTGAGTTTAGTGGGTACTACCGCCTTTCAAGTCGAGTCCCACACTGAGTACATCAATGCATTCTCTCCTTCCCTAAACAACAAAAATATTAAATTATATTTCAACAGTAGCCGTATTGAATCCGTCATCTTGAGTCAAAAAGGGTATTACCGAAAACTCTTGTATAGCAAGCTTATTGAAAATCAAGTCAAAAGTTTCTGAAGTATGAGCGGACACCCCGTCGTTACGGGGTAAAATGAACTGAAATAGTTCATTTTCCCTATGTTCCCAGTACCCCACAATGAAATAAATGCCAGTATCCTTCTTAAAATAGATCAAAAAACAATTGTTTGATTCATATTCACTTTACACTCCCAGGCCAAAAATGACCTCTTATTAACGTCCTCCTTTCTATAGTGAAGATTATTAAGAAGTAATTATTTTATGAATATGATGGATATATTAATTGAAATTTTGATAAATCGAAAAAAGAATGGTAAGCAAGAATGTGTATGCAGAGTTTAATGAAATACATCGCTTTTTAACAAAAAAGGTTAAGGTTGATTCATTAAACATCACGAGTATGACAAGAAAGAATTAAACAAATTCGCAATTTTTAAGAAGTGTTATCACGGTATTGGCAGTAATACAATGCCCTGTAAACCAAGCTTTGGCCAACACGGGGTGATATATTCAAAAACAGTCCATGACCAAACGAACTTATGATATTCATAGATTTATAAATTTTTCTAATGATTTTAAGAGAAAACCTTTCGCTATTTGGAAATACAGCAATATTTTGAGTACTAGCTTTATTCGCTATGATGAGACAAATTGATTTATATATTCAACAGCCCTGTGCCCAAATAAAATGATGATATATCGGTACCTCGATGCTATACCATTAAATATGGGGTTATCAGTCTAAACTCTCCAATCTCGTTTTGCGATGGCCCGTAGCGCCACGTACGTGTGGCGGCCAGGGGCAGAGGCTGTTAGCATGAAGGAGAGTGGGCCTTGCGGCATTCTCATTGGCTAGCTCTCGGAAACTTAGAGCAGGTAAGGCGTGGTGGCTTGCCCACCAAGCTTCATTCCTAACACCTAACCATTGAGAATATCGCATTTTCTTCACAAGTGAGGGAAAAACAATCGTCAAAGCTAACACCACAGTAGTGATGAATAGTGAGGAATACAATCATTCAAAATGCTCTTCCTAAACCTAAATCTTACATAAAAAATTCAATTTCATTCAAAGAAATCATAACTTCAGTTCATATTTCAGATGATTGGGCCCTTGTATCCATTGATGTTTCTTCTCTTCTTACAAATGTTCCGTTGGATTTGTTTGTAAAAGTTATAGAAAAAAAGATGAGATATAATTCAAAATAACACATATATTCCTATTGATAAATTCAAAGAGGAAATGAAGTTCTTAATGGAATCAACATTTTACAAATTTAATGACGGTTAATATAAAAAGACTTTTGGAACCCCAATGGGGTCTCCAATATCTGGTACATTAGCCGATATTGTTATGCAAGACCTTGAAAATGAAGATTTAGAGAAATTAAATTTTACAGTAGAAATTTATTACCGGTACGTCGATGATACCATTCTTATCACTTCAAGAGACAAAATTCAAGAAATCATACATCATTTCAATGCTTACCATCCTAGACTCCAGTTTACACATGAAATTGAAACAAACATTTCAATTAGTTTTTTAAATCTTGATATTATTAGAGACAATAGTAACAATATTAAAATAAATTGATTCCGTAAGAATACTTGCTCAGGTACAGTATTTAATTTGTATTCAAATCATCCTACACAACATAAAATTGCAATTATCAAAAAAATGGTAGATTCCGGAATACTACTTTCTGACCAAACTTTTCATAGCGACAATCTAGATGTAGTAAAAAAACTACTCTATCACAACAATTATCCATAAGATTTTAGTGAACAACATATTAAAAAAAGAATAACAGAAATACATAAGAAGCAAAACATTCATAAAAATGGCATACAACATATAGATATTGAAAACAAAAAACAAGTAATTTCTGCTGATTTCCATAGAGATATTTCAGAAAATATTAAACGTTTATTAAATAAATTTTATATAAAAGCTGTGTACCGAGTATATTCCAAACTAGATAAATTTATTAAACTAGAACAAGACTTTTTAGATACCTTAGATCAATGCAATGTTGTTTATAAACTCAAATGCCGTTGCGGAAAATCATATTTAGGATAGACAAAACGTCCGCTGTGTATTAGAAGAGAAGAGCACAGAAATAATATAAGATTAAATCCAAGATACGACAAAGTTATTGAAAAACATTTAATTGATTTTATAATGGTGATTTAACTCATATTGATTGGGACAGCATTGAAATATTACACCAAGATCCAAATTATTATAAAAGATGTTTTGCCGAAATCATATTTATCAGTAGAGAGCAGACTAGATCAGGCATGAGCTTGGCTATGATTCGTTTACGAAAGGACAACAACTGCACTGCGAGAATAAATATTTAAATAAGAAAACCAACTTCACACTGTCTAGACATACACACTGTAAATAGTGTAAAGTTCGTTCTGTAAATTCCAATATTTCTGATCGCACTGGTTTTCCTTTCGCAGACAATACGTAACCAAGTTCATACCTTATCTAGTCTGTTCCCTAGTTATCAAAAAGGAAGGTCACAATAGTTTGAATGAAATTACTGATTTGCAACACTATAATCTAACATGCGATAGATTGCTTGGATTTCTTTTGTAACTTATAACAAAAATATTTATAACAAAATTGATTCTGAAATTATTATTCCTAAAAAATAGTTTTTTTCTGCTATTCAAAAATAAATAATATTAGGTATGATTTTCTACGACCAAAAACTTATACCTTCTGTTTTTATACATATATATTACTCAAGTATATGCTTGTCTTCATCTCTTTGGCCTGACTAGTATAACGATTGTCAGTGTTGGACAGCGCTGAGCGCAAGTTACTTCGTACTTGCGCTCAGAAAGTTTTAATTCATACCTCTTTAAACATAACAAAAGTAATCGACGGTATAATATGTTACTAATAAATCTTTATTACACAACGAAAATTAAATTATAATAAAACAATGTGAATAGTATCTTTAGTAATGAAAAAAACGTCTTGAAACATTACTAATCTAAAGAAATAAGATAAACTGTATATCAAATTAAAAATAAATTTAAATGTATTGTAACAGAATTATACTGGAATGCGATATTCATTCTTTCTAGAATCATATGATAAAATACAATATAAGTTATTTTAAAATTCGTCGACGAATCACGTCAAAAATGATTGATTTAAAATTCGCTCGAATTTGGCCGCACAAGATTTCGGCCTTTCGCTCATATAAAATATCCGAAGAGATCCACAATGAACTTAATGCATGTATATATTTTATACCTTACTTTTACTGGATAAATTCGGTGGGTACTATTTCTTTATACTGGCGAACGCAGCGATGATGGATATACTGTCGAAGACGTTGCTACTGTTATCAGTGATAAGAAGTGCAGGATGATGGACAATGCTGCTCTTGCGGTATGCGACCAGGAAAATACCTTCGCCTCTTAAAATCACATATGCCTAATGGCCAATGGATCTTCAATCGGGATTTAAAAAGAGGTAACCTGCGAAAAATCAGAACCACGGTTCTCTTTAATATGGCACTTCACCTTTTATAATAATCCACGTAAATTTTGCACAGCGCTTGTCCTCTTTGTCACCTCTTATCGTAGCGCACAACAATCAATTCAAGATTAAGCCTTCACGATAAACGGGCAGGACGGATCATAAAGTTACAATTTCATAATTTTGCTCTACGTTTCGCATTTTCCTGTTTCTTATATATCACGCTTCTCTCATTCTCCCACACCACAATGCATTACATATAATTGACACATTTAGATTTTATTGATCTAAACTCATACAATTAGTTTCGCTGATTTGGATTCTGTCTTCATGCTAGAATTTGAAGTCTTTTTTCCAGGAAAAAATATTTTCTAAGGTTATCTCGATTGAAAATACCTTTTATTTTACGTTTATCTTCATCATATAATTCATAGGCATTTGTCGCTACTATTCTTTTTATAGTATAATGTCTCACGAAAATATGGGGAAATTTGTGTATCTCTTTTTATCTGTGTCTGAAGGTACTGGAGTTCTAGCCAATACCTGGTCGCCTATTACTAACGGAATGTTTGAGAATTTTTTCTGTTGTTTTTCGCGACTCTTCGCAGCTTTCTTTATATTTTTATTGGCTAACTCTATTTTTACTTCTTTCGGAATTTGCTTTTTTTCAGGGAATTCGATTAGTTTCCTAATCAAATCGGGCGGACATTTACCCAGATGTAATTCACATGATGTATATTTCGTTGTATGACTAACGGTTAGGTTTGAGCAATGGGCAATTTAAGGCAAAAAAGCTTTCCATCCTGAATGTTTTTCAGAACAAAATATACGAAAAAGTTTAACCAATTCTCTCATTTGTCTCTCCACTGGATTGGGCTCAGGGTGCCGTACGGATGAGAACTTAACCGAAATTCCTGCATCTTGCAGTGTTTTTTTCCATTTTTGTGATGTAAATTGTGTGCTGTTATCAGCTGGAATCGCTTCAGGTTTTTCGTGTTTAATAATAACATCATTAAACAATTTATCTATACACGCTTTGGTGGTTCCTTTTCGTAACAGGTAAAGGGGTCACGTATTGAGAGAAAACATCGATCAGGACGAAGATATATTGCGCTCTATATTTCGCTATCGAGAGAAGCCCATAAAAGTCAACGGATACTAATTTACCCGGTTTATCGGTCAATATGTGTTGCTGCTTTCCTTCCATTGTAAAGTTTACGTATTTGACACGCTGGCATAAATCGCAACAATTTTATGATTTTTTAAATCCCGGCTAATACCTCTCCAATAAAAATGTTCTTTTAGGTACATTGATGTCTTATATATCCCACAATGCCTTTTTTTGTGTGCAGCTGTGACTAATTTAAGCCTTATTTGTTTTCATATAATTAATTTCTATCCGCCGTGATCTCTATGCTTGATAAAGACTAGACTGCTTACTATTTTTATGTCCCTTCCCGTGGCCTCTTCACTTTTCTCGCGCAATGCCTTGATTTGCAAATCATCTTTTTGTAAACTTTCAAAGTTTTTAAGCAAATTTCCAGTTTTAATTTCTGCTTCGAGTTTTCTTTGTTTTAAAGCGCAACACCCAATTTTCATAACCCCCTCGATGCCGTTATCCTTAACTCTTCTATCAGGGAAGCTATGATATGTCGTTTTTTTTATCATTACTACCGTGCTCGAACGTTCTACTGAAGTAATCCGCGATTAAATTCTGTTTCCTGGGCAATATTATATTTTAAAAGAGAAATGCTCCAGAATCATCGACCAACGAGGTAGACGAGAATTATGAAAAGATGTATGCAGAAGAAATGTCAGCACTTAGTGATCTGTCGAAATAATGAATTGATTACCAAAGAAGTATCTTTCATATTTCGTGACTCCAAAGATTATTGCTAACAATTCTAATTCTATGACCATTAGACTCCCAAAATTTGGTATAAATTGTCTCTGGTAGTTACAATCCCCTATAAAACTTTGCAATTCTTTGATATTTCTAGGGGGGGGGGGATATTTCGGATAGATTGCACCCGCTCTTCGTCAGGCATGACCTCCTCTGGTGATAGAATAACACACAGATAGTGCACTTTTTGTTGGCAAAACACGAACTTACTCAATATTATAGTGAAACCAGTGTTTATAAGCTTTTGGAGAAAATTATCGAGATGCTCAATGTGATCCTCAAACGTTTTTGATGCGACTATAGCATCGTCCACATATGTTGTGACGAACTGCTTTATATGGTCGGGTAATGCGCGATTCATGGCTCTTATGAAACTGCACCTGGCGGTTTTTAAACCAAAAGGAACACGCTTAAATTGATACTGTTTTCCCTCAAATAAAAAGGCTGTATACTTCCGAAACTCTTTTTCTGATGGAATTTGAAAATACCCTTGCGTAAGTTCAGTTGTAGTAAAATATTTACACCCTTCAAACTTTGGTAATATAGTATCCATGCACAGAGGACTTTCATGCTCATCTTCGATTTTTTTGCTGATAAATCTCGCGTCGACACATAGCCGAATTTCTCCCGATTTTTCATAGACAATTCGCAGTGGATTACAATAAGGACTGATCGCCCTTTCCAGGATTCCCTCTTCGATTAATGATTTCATTTCACTTCTCACTTCATTCTTGTATTCAATCGGTACGGGGTATGTTCTCCGAACGACTGAATCTTTCACTTTCACGTATAGTTTGTGTTCGTAAACTTTGGTGCAACTCGGTTTATCCGAAAAAGCTTTGTGATTTTTTATTATTAATATAGACATTTGGCCTTTTTGACTGTCAATTAGATGCTTTAATTCTGAGACAATATCAGATCTCTGACAATATCCTGTACTTCTTTTAAAAAATTGGCATCCATATCCGCCTGTTTAACTTTTTCGGTTTATAAATAACTTTTCGTATCTCATTGGCCTAATAGAGTATCCCCCGGTTCTTTTTCTGGTCTTCGAATTTTATGTTGATAACAATAATGCATATTCGTCATATTTATATCATTTTTTGTAACGTCAGGGTTATTTCGTTAAGGAGGATCCGTATATTCTAAACTACACGCATATCTAACTCTACGTGATCCCTCAAATAAATCGATCGAACTCCCATTTATTGTAATTTTTTCTGCTCCGTAGTCGACGATAGCTCTATTCTTTTTAAGCCAGTCAGTTCCTAATATGATTTTGTAGTTCAATTGTTGAATTATAACTAATTTTGTAAGCACATCCAGTTTTTTTAATTTAATACACGGAAAAAATTAGTTGTTGAAATTTTAAATAACTGAGTCAACCACTCTAGGACAGGGCTAAACGTATTTCATA
>JAABKJ010010433.1:0-10971 GCA_011634705.1 Andricus grossulariae
CATGAAATACATGTATACTTATGGCCTTTTCATACCTCTGTTTGCCGGCAGTAGCAGGCAGCCTGCCTGCAGGAAGTGCATAAGAGTGAAAGAGACGGACCATTCTCTATACCTTTCACTCTTTTGAATTGACTGCAGGCAGGCAGGCTGCCTGCCACTGCCATGATTCCATGATTGCGTTTCCCTTACTAGTTCTACGTCCAGCGTTTTATCATGAGGTATCGCAAAAAATTGCTTTTCATAGAAGCAAATTGAAAAAAAAAGATCAACTGAAAAAATCCATAGATTTTAAGAAAATGTCCTCAAAATCTTCAAAAATCGTAGCATCGTAGCATTCTAGCAAGTCGTCGTTGAGTTGATACTTCTGCTCAATGTGGATGTTTCGCCGGCTCGTCGTCGTGTTTCCGTCTAAATTATTTTCAGCACCCCGAAACCTAGGGTGATCGGCACGGTTTGCCGACCGTTTGCTCTGCGCGTTAGATCGTTTTAAAGCGCATCTACAACTTTTTGGTGGTTTAGTGGCGTTATTGTTGTTCCCACGAGCAGCTAGGGAAAGGGTTCGTCCATCCTTGTAGAGTGCCGTATGCAAGGATAAGGCTGAATACTCTGAGAAGTCGGCCGGTATCCCAGAGTCACCTTTCAGAAAACCTGGCCCAGGTGCCATTCAGCTTTTGGCACGGTTGTTACGCCTCCACTTAGGGGTTATTCCTTCTGGACCATCCCTGGAAAATTGTTCGCGACTGCTTATTAATAATTGTAACTATATTCAGCAGAAACCCTTGGTACAGGGACCCTCTACCAGAGTTTGCAGTCCAAGAGGATTTTAAAATAGGGGAAATAGGTAGGTATTTTACGAAAATACGGAAATAAATTTTTTTTAGATTAAATTAATTCAGATACCATTCTGAATGCAATATGACATTCTTTGAATTTCTCAGGTTTTCAATGGAAATATATTGAACTGTAAAAGTGCTGTTACGCAGTAGGCTTAACTCGTTACCTCCCTGCAAGAAAAGGTTACTAGGACGCTGCTGAGATAGGGCGAAACCATAAGAGGGGTCACAAGGTCTCGGACAATAGAGCACCCCCTCGCTAGTCGTATCTTGATACTTTTAGAGTGTTGATATTTCTGTCGTGACGAAGTAGTCAGTAGGTCTTATCCTAGTGCTCCCTCTTTTCCAATCGAGTAATCCCCCTCGTAAGTCCTCTTACTAAACAGCACATTTTCCTCAACTTCTGGAGGAAGGCCTTCGAGAGAATCTCTAACGACCCTTTTCAGGGCCTTCCCTCTACCACCAGGCTCATCGCTCCCGTAATTACTTCGCCGGTCATCAAAGTCCTGTCACGGTTGATGACCAATCTACAATTTTTGTAAGTGGCAATGGATACATATGCCTTTACTTGCTTACAAAAAAGTATTTTTCAGCCTATTAATTTATTCAAATCTTCTGCTTTCCTTTCACCTCTCCACCCTTCTTGTCATCCTTTACCGCTCAATTCGTCTTGGCATCCGAACGAAAATGTGAGCGTTTCTGGTCAGGGCTACGAAACCTTAAATTTCATCAAGTATTGAGCAACCTGATCAAGGTTTAAGAATTCAAGGTGATATTAACGGTTTTTATCCGGCTGGAGCCTAAGGTAGTGGGAAGCGGAGATTTAGATGTGCTTACGTGCGATGCTGACAGCGCGGATTCAACCCAAATGGTAAAACCATGACAAGCTAAATAAGCAGGAGCTGCTAAGAAGAGGTCGAGGCGCCATATGATACAGCAATCGTACGCAACAATAATAGCCACATACCGAATAAAGACTGGGAGCAGTAGAATGTGCGGCTGAGAGATCTCAAAGACTATTATAAACAAGCACTTCAAAGACACCTGAAAATTGCTATAGTCACCAAGGAGCTTGCGATAACCAAACTCGATGGAGATGTCAAACTCTATGGAAAAGTCATCTCGTCATTCGAAGATTGCCGCTTTAAGAATTATGCTTTTATCGTCATTTGTTCAGATAAGGTTTCCCAATCTTGGCTCATTGGAGCTGTTAGCGGATTACAACTTTGAGCGGGAGCTAAAATCAAAATGGTTGACAGAAAAGACTTTCCAATACCAGTAAGGATGTTGGCTTGTATTCCTGGTGTATTCGTGGAACCAGCAGCAGCACTTAGAAGGATAGAAGTCCAAAATCCGACCTAGAAAATAAGAGTATGGAAGGTTATGGATGTTGAGAAGGGTAGTCAAACTACCCAATTAGTAATTATTGCAGAGCTAGCAGTGGTCGAGAAATTTAGGAAGATCGACTACAGACCTCACTATGCTAGGACGACATGTTAGGAATGTCGAAATGGGTGAAACCACTAATAAAGTCCTAGAACACCTCATAAGGATTCACTTCCCGGGCTCGGAGTTGGATTACATGATTGAGGGGGTGACACACAAACCATTCCCCTCAGAAAGTCTAACCTTTAGAGCCATAATGGAGTCAAACATTTAAAGTTGCAGGATATGATAACAGATTTTTGGCATAAATTCAAGAAGAATGGCAGTCCTCGGTGGGTTCTTTGTACGTCATCGTTCGGGCATGCTTAGCAATGGGATACACACAGACGGCGTGGAGAAAGGCTCAACTGATTAAAGCCGGGTACTGATACCTATTACGAGGCAAAATCCTTTAGACTCATCAGCATCCTATGACACACCGTAGGCGCTCTATATGCGCTTACCTCCTGTATTAATATTACAATGCGGAAAGGTGAAGTAGCAACTGCAGCGTTTCTAGATATAGAAAAGGCATTTAGAGGATGCTCATAGCGAGTTCTTTTATGCGCCAAGTGGGCGCTTGTCATTGATGACCTGATTCGTGTTTTAAACGAATCGGATTATCCGTGACGGGTAATCTGCTCCTCCGTGGATGTTCGAAATAGGTGAAAACAAGGTGATCGTATTGACCATCCAGGAAGGATACCTTGATTATCCTGATAGTGTGTCTGAACTTCTTATAACTGTCAGACTAGCCAAAAAATGAGAGTCTAGTATTTCCAACACTAAATCCAGATCTGCACAATGAGGTCTCCACAAAAAAAGGAGTGCGAAGTCGTTACAATTATTGCATATTCCCTAATTCAAAAAAATATAATACAAAAAACTTGCGTCTAACTATCCGAATTCTAACGAATTTGGCTAGTTTATTAAACGGAAATTTTGATTCAAATAGAAGAAGCTCTTGAGACCAGCGTCCGTTGAATGGTGCTTATTATATTCAATATTCTGTATTCAATGCCAGGTAGATCAATGAGAGACCAAGAGAGACTCTTTCCTCGTAGAGGGTCTAGTAGAAAGTCGTTGGTATCGATACCAGGATCAATATTTAAGGTGCATTGGTCCCACGCTATCCCCACTTATTAGTCGATGGTGCGCGCAATCGATCATATGATCGAATGATTTCGTGAATCATCCCTTATCTCTACCTGGTTGTCCACTTTTGAGTCAGAGGCGTATCAATATAAATATTCGCCCGTAGCTTTATGATTCAATTCACATTATTAAAATAGAAGGACCTTCTCAGCTGAAGAGAAAACATGCATTAAAACGTCATCCAATAATCTTGGTGAAGTAGAAAATAACATTTGAATTTGAATACAAAGTTGAACATATTCCTTCTTATTTCTGAAAGCACAATAAATTATATTTATAATAAAATATGAAAAGAATTTAGTGAGCAAATTTTAATAGTATACAAGTTTAAACTTAGGGTCGTTGCCTTTTTCACGTCAGTATTTAAAATTTGCTAATTCATTGCCTAAAAGTGAGTCATATTATATATATATATTCTATAACCATTTTTATTAATAATTTTGCCAAGATGAAAGTAAATAAAAAAGTATATGCGGAATGAGAAACAAAATAAAAAGGTAGTGCGCTGCCTCATATTACCCCATGTCTGGGGCGGGATGAACCAGGTACTGGGGCGATATGGGCCACTTAATTAAATGACAAACTGGATGGAACATTTGAAGTATTTAACATTAAAATGATGCAATCCTTAACCATAACCTCTACAGTGACTAACTCTGCAAACAGTGAATAGAAAAACTATTTATACCTATATATCCTTTAATAATTGTATTACAGAAATAAATATAACAATGTTTTTACTTACCCATTAATAGTGTCTCAGTAAATGTTAAATTCGACAGTAAAAAGACTCCCAATAAATACTAGACGGGTCTACTACATGACGCTGCTTCATTTCATATATATTGGTGTTTTAAGCCGTTTTTCTTTTGTATGTTTGCCGCATTTTTCAACCAAAATAATGTTTTCCTCATTTGCATAGCATTTCACGTGTTTTCAAGCAAAGTTACTCAAGAAATGCACAGGAAGAGGTGGCCCATTCCGCCCCAGAACAGTGGCTCATCTGCCCCATTATCCGCCCCACTTTCAAGTAAAATAAAAATTTCACCTATTTCTGTTTTAAAACTATATGTAAATGTGTTGAAAAGTTAAGCTCTAATAAATAAACTATCTGAAAAAGCACTGAAAAAACATCTAATATGTGATTTTTGTCATTCTTGAACTTTCCAAACAAATGCAAAATAGCAGAATACAGGTTTTAAGATTTTCACTTTCGTTTTCTCCAAATTTATTGAACATCAAGTGCAAATTTTTTTAAAAAAGTTTGATAACGTTCTTGCTGATATCAGTACAAAGAACAGTTACAAAAGAAATGATAGCCTACGAGAAAATTGAGTGGCTCACCTTACCTCCTATGCCCATATCGCCCTACCCTACCCTACTATTTGCGTGCTTAGCGAGTACTTGTACTTTTGAATATAATGGATATAATTTAACTGAAATCAAAGAGAATTCAATTTATATTTAAGAGCGAGCGTACCCACTGGGCGAGTTTAAACTCCACATTATTTGAATTTTTCTGTAAAAAAGTCTTTTTATATTTCATTATTATTTCTGTTAATAATAACTGTCGTGAGGTTGTGTGTGGTGAGTATTACAGCAGAATGGAGTGTAGAAAATAGTCCGATTGGTGGAGAGGGGAAAAGGATTATTCAGACTGGTCGGCGTGTGCGGCGACAGCCTGGAGATTCGCGATCCGCGGGGTTGACCGGAAAAGAGCCAAAGTAAAGTGCGATCATGAATTTTGCGCTCTTTGCGCGAACGGATAAGGAGAAGAACAGGTCGGTCGGGTTCTCGTTCGTGAGCAATGGTAGAGTGCTCGTGGAGAAGCCACTCGGGGAGAAGTCGATACGATGGTCCAGGGCGAGGCGGCGGCGAAATGCGTAGGTCCGTATCGAACGGTGATGATGCCATCGAAGTAGGTTGCGTGGCGATCGTGAAGATGGGAAAGGTGGTTTACGACATGACTTCCGGGTTTCGGGGAAGGTTTCCCGTATCCCTGGAGGGCGAGGTGTCCGAATGACCCGAAGATCAGGGGGTCGGCCCAGAGCAGGGTTGGTGAGGCCCCGAGAAATGGGTGACTTGGCTAGAGAAGGGGAGCGGTTAGCTCGAAAGAGCAGCTGGTTCTGTGGTGAAGGAGATCGAGCTTTCCGTAGAGGTGAAGTTAGCGGCGAAAAATCCCACAGAATGTCCAAATATTCCGACTCCCTGGTAGGCACTCGCAGAAAATGAAACTCCCACAATGAACAATCATAAAGTATTGAGGGGCGGGGGGAGGGGGCAGAGTAAGTGAAGAAAATGTTAGAGGCAGGAAAAGTAGGAAAGGATGGTGCCTCTGTGCCGGACCGTGACGTTTGAGCTTTCGAGGTTGGAAAACACTGCGCTGTCGTCAAATCGTTCTCTGGTGAAAACAAATAAATACATATTTTTTTATTTTGAAATAAAATGATTTTTAGTACTTTGCAAATCAATTGTTGTGTCTTATAGACTTCAACACATAAAACGTATACATTTTTTACTTCTTCGATTTTGTTGCAGAAATTATAAGTTAATTTCTTTACCCTTAATACACGTGCTCTCTTCTCAGTAAAGATACACTTTGTCAAAATTTAATATATCAACAAAGTTATAAAAAGATTTGAGACATCTCAAAAGTTGAATAAAATTGCAATATTTGTTGACTCGTAGCGAGCCTCAGATATGATTGTTTAACTTAAAAATTTGAAAAAGCATTTTTGAGGATATTGAGAGCAGATTCCTAAAAAAAATGTTTATTATTTTTTAATTTATAGTTTTGAAGCGAATACGAAAATGAGTGTAAATGAAAAATTTCAGTTAAACAGCAGCTTTTCTCCGAACCTGAAGAATTGATGGCAGCTAAGTTCAACTCGAAGTGGCTTATTCTTTGGCGTATTCACACGAGCGCTTCCCGGTTCCAAATACGATTACGATTGGAACTGTCGACCAATCAGCGCGCAGCGTGATCCGGTCCCGGTTCGGGTTGCGCGTTGAGGTTTCTCTCTATTTTCAATCGCGCCGATTTCGACCGGGCCGCAATCGTTGCTGATCGTAGCCAATCACCGCGGTCGATGAAATCACGTGACTCGTCAGCTGTTGTCGCTATCTTGAATATACTCGCATGCCTCGTGTGTTGTTGCCCAGTTTTTTAAAATGAAAAATGGCCCCAAAGCCGCACATTTGGACGGAGGATGTCAAATTCAACCTCATACATGAGCTTAAACAAAGACCTATTTTGTGGGACGTTAAAGACACAAATTATAAACGCAGCGACTTGAAAAATCGCCACTGGGACGAAATCGCCCAAGTCTTCGGGCCTCAATTTGATGGTAAGTTTTATTTTTATGTGTGTTGAACCTTAAAATTGCATAATGAAAAACCATAATATTTCGCCAAAAAAAATTGTCCGTAATTAAAATTATTGCATAGAAAATTATTTGATTCCCTGTCTTTTCTCTCCAAAGCAGCCACCCAATCGACCAGCTTCGACTCGCTGGCAAAAGACATGCCAAGTCAAAATACGGGTTCGGAAATCCAGAACATACACATTTATCACGACGATAATTTGAATGTAAGTTAAAATTTTTTCATCCACAAATTCCGGCTGGAACTTTTTTTAATTTCGTAGATTTTTTTGTTTTTGTGCTTTTTGTTAATTTTTTGGTGAATTACTGAACTTTTTTTTCGTTTTCTTTTTTTTTGCAAATCTTCTGCAGTTTTTCTTACTTTTTAGAATTCCGGGAAAATAAGCTTAAATATAGAAAATTATGGAATATTATAAATAAACCTCAAAAGAGACAAAAAGTTATTTAAAAATATTTGAAAAATACTGAAGACTCAAAACTGGTAAAAAGTGTAACTAATTTAAATCGAAGACTCAATGATACTTTAAATTAGTTGCACTATTTTACAGTTTTCAGTCTTCAGCTTTTTAGATTTTTCAAATAATTTTTCGGAACTTTTTGTCACTTTTGAGGTTTGTTATAATCTATAATGTTCTGTATTTAATCGCATTTTCTCGGAATTCTACAAATTACGAAAAACTGCAAAAGATTTGCAAACAATGCAAACAAAAAATAGTTTAAAAATTCACAAAAAAGCTAAAAAATAAGAAGAATCCAGGAAATGAAAAAAAATACCGGGTGGGATTTTTTTGTAATATCGTGGAATTTTTATTTTTTTGTAATTTCTCGTAGTTTTTTCGTAATTTTTTGTATGTTTCATATACTTTTTGCAACATTTTGCAAATTTTGCAAATAAAACAATAAAAAATCGAAAATCAAGCACCCTACATTCTACGACCCGAGAGGATCCAAAAAAAGCAAAGTTGACTTATCCTCGGAGGCCCTGCAAGTAATGAAAGACTTCGCAGAGAAAGATGTAGCACCTACGCCAAAAGATTCGTTCGACCATTTTGGCTCCTTTGTCGCTACAAGATTGAGAGCTGCCGATCCTCAAATCATGAAGCAGATTGAATATGAAATTTTCACTATTTTGAATCGTTTATAAGACTCAAATTTTTTTGTTCAACTGATATGACTTGCCATTACAATTACTTTGTAATTTTTTTTTAAATAATTTTTTATCTAAAATTTTTTGGATATTTTTTAAAATATTCGTTTTTACCTTGCAGTGTAATAAAGGTTTTCGTCAAGTCTACATCGCAAAAATCTGTAAAGGATGTATCAATAATTATTTAACAATGTTTTACGTAATTTTGTAGCTTTACTAAGTGTAATTTTAGAAGAATGTTACTATTGAAGAAATGTTTGTATAATTCTATTAATTATAATAAAGTTTTTTATAATTTCTTAACTATACTTAACTATATTATAACTTAACTATAATTTCTTAATTATTTTCGGTGAAAAACGTTACCATAACGTTGAATTGTTCCAAAATTGTTAATTGAACAAAAGTTTTAATCTTTTTTTAAATCTAGTGATTTTTTACCTAAAATACCGATTCCTGGTATGAAAAAAAATAGTTTTGTGTAACTCATATGACTTGCATTACAATTAGTGGATCATCTTGTTTTGCCAAGGCACAGCACCAGCGCCGTTGAAGTATTCGCACCAACTATCTCGCAAAGCCAGTGCATTATTCGCATGTCGATTACCTCCCTGGGGGCAAAAGTTGACAAATCCTTGAGCGACTTGGTGCCTCCAATCGCCTCGAATTAGTTGACCCGCTAGCACATCTTCGTTATCGAGAAAACCCGGTGGTGTGTACATTGCTCTGCCAATACTTTGACTCCTAAGCCAATTGTGCAAACAAATTTTGGCCATAACAATTGATTGCACGACATGTGGATCGTGGCGCATCGGAGCTATTTCAATCGCGAATTAATTATTATTTAATTTATTATTCAATTTAAATAATAAATATAATAACAAAATCGCGCAATCATCTACTTTAGTTTAATCAGGGTTTTTAAACTTCATTAAAAAAATTTACGTTCTACAGTTTTAAATATCTGAACTATTTAAAAAGGCATATTTTTTACATAAAAAAAGGGTAAACCCCGTTTTATAAGGGAGTTATCTCTTTTATATAAGCCGAAATTCAACAAGAAATAAGCAAGAAATATGGGATTTTCTTAAAAAAGCGATTTGTTACAGTTTCAAACAAATCGTCGCTATTTTGTTAATTTCGAACTGTTTACAATTTTTTAGACAGATTTCGAAGGACTAAGACGTGTTTTTTCGTGCATGACACCTTAAATTAAATACTTAATTATTTATTACTGTGAAATTTAAAATAAAAATGTAATGTTTGCACTAATGATCTTGCCTTTAATCTGTTTAAGGCAAATTGAAGAAGTATTTGTTTTTCGTTGTGAAGTGCTTGGCTTACTTCAGGATCACTCATGCCAGATTTAAAGTGGTTGACATTCAATTCTGGTCATGCTTCTTGAAATCGCTTGAAGATCAGTACATCTGGCCCAGACGTAGGTCCTATGCAATGGTCATGAACTGCTCTTAACGGTAGTTCATGAATATGATGACGACACGCTAAGTATAACAACGACCTTCCAAGTTTGCGTTCCAAAATCGCGCACGTGCCATTGCTTGGTCCTAAATTGGAAGCCGTAGTGTCAAAGCACATGTCAACAACCTCATCCGCAATCTTCCATTCCTCAAGGAATTGAATAATCGCATTTGCTTGCGCTTCTCCGGTCCCCTTGTCAAATTTTGGAATTCCTAGTAACTCATGCACTACTGCACTCGTTACTAGAAGTGGGAGACGATCAACTTTTCGATGCTTGCTGTGTAATTGTGGAAGAAGTTTCCCATTCCACTGCACAGTTAAATTAGTTAATTTGGTATTTGAGACCTCAAAATTCGTGTTCGCAGTCGCGGCAATATTTTCTCGGAGAGAAATACGGTTTCTCCATATAGTCTCTCTACTGAGACACACGTCATCTAAGTTATGACCTAAACTTTTCAAAACCGCAGCTAAAACCCATGCAGGTCTTCTGTCACTTATATTAGTCCTATCCAAATTCATACATGAATCTGGATTCATTAATTTAATTTGTTTAGCTTTCTTGTGATCAGTCTGAGAGCTAGTTTAGCCTATCACCGAAAAATCATTGATCTTATCTTCTTCATCACCTTCACCTTCAGACCAATAAACATAATTATTTGGATCAGGATGTAAGCTCTCAGAAGTATTTAAGGAATCTGAAAGAAATTATTGGTTAGAAGTGAGAAAATGTATTATTTTCTGATTATATCTAACCATACCTAATTATAGGAGAGTTAGGAGTTACAACTTTTTCTTCGAAGTTAGTTGAAAGCTATCAAAATTTTTAATATACAATGAATGCGCAAGAATTTGGCACAGACATTTGGCTTTTTTGAAAAAACATTAGTTGTGCTCAATTGTGTTATATCTATGCTGTAATGTGAAGAAAACAATTTAAACAGTACAAATTTCAAGAACATTGAAAAATGTGTATTGTTTCAAATGTTAATGAAATTTTGAGCAAAAAATGAAATTTCAACCACTTTTGCATCATATTCTCAAAATTTTGACAAAATTACTTTATCGTAGGCTCATTTTATAGATAATTTTGATGGCTTTCAACCTTTTCAAGATAATAAAATAAACTCTCATATACTTAGCATTGAAAGAATTCAATGGAATTCAATGGAATTAAAGAATTCGAACTCCAAAACTAAAAATTTGTCCATTTGAAATAATAAAAAATTAACTGCAAATTAAACCACTCAAAGTGAAACTTTGGAATTTTGAACGCTTAAAATTGAAGTTTAAAAGTTTTTTATTTCAAACATTTTTAATTGAAATGCTGAATAATGTAGAGTGTACAGTGCACCAACGGATTTAAAACGTTTCGAAAATATATAACTTTAAGCAATTTTTAGATAGAAACATTAAAAATTGAACGATTAGAATTTGTTTAAGCGGAACACTTCTGAAATTATAAGTTAAATTATTTTCATTTTACGTAGTTGAATAATCCTTAAAAAGCTTTAAAACTTTATTTCAAAATCTTGAAAAATCTACATGTTCC
>JAABKJ010010434.1:0-10970 GCA_011634705.1 Andricus grossulariae
TTAAGGCACTTTATAATACAGATAAGTGCCTGAAAATTCGCAGGTGCTATTTATATGTCATCTTCTACATGTACACACATTTTCAAGTTTTTCTGAGTCATTGCAAGAAACCATGAAAATTCGCACCTTTGGCAGGTCGCCACCACTCACCTCTTCCACTCAGACCTGTAAGGCACGCATTTTTACGTTCGTCATCGTCATTCGAACCTGTCAGATGAAAATTGTCCTTATCCCTATCATGGCACCATTTATGTTATGAGCTCCTGGTCTATTAAGTTGGAGTAGGAAACGAACGCTATACGCTTGGTACAAGCTCCCTTACTATAAAGGACACTCATTGTTTCTGAATCGCGTACCGACTTGTTTTTTCTGTTTGATCTCTAATTGAAATATTTGACATTAATGATTTATTATTTTCGCATCCTGGATCTGGAAAGGTAGAACTGTTTAGGAATGAGATCTGAATTCTAGGCACTGAAGACCGAGATTTCCAACCGAATTTTTCTCCGTGTAACATATGGATGATGTGCAACTGTTTCAACCTTATCTGGGCTCCTTCGAGTGCTTCGCTGAAGCGCTCAGTTTCCTGAAAATTCGTTGATATTTAAATTTTCTAGATCGTGTAAGAGATTGACACATCCATACTTATTATAATATCACAAGTTAGAGAATGTAAAAGATATAATATATACCTTTATGTGCAGTATAGAATTATCCAATACTTCCTCTTTTTCTGGTTACCAATTTTCCTTAACTTTGGAACGAATTGTTTGTTTGTCAATTTTTGTAAATAGATAGGGTGATAAAATTAAGGCCAATATTCTTAACATTAATAATTATTAGCTACAAAAATGAACTACGTCCCATCTGTTAAAGTAGAATCATTGGTTCGCACGATTTGCTCAATAGCTTTATCACTACCCTTTGTCTTCGCAAATTAAAAAATTTTGGAAGCGATTTTAGGCCAGGTTCTATCGAATAGGTCAGTTGGCTTATTGATAAATGAGCAAAAATCTTCTGGAATCTGAACAAATTAAAATTTATATCCAATAATAGGCACAAATGATTAATAACATTGAATAATGTATGTATTGTACGTAAATCTTACCCAAGTATATCTAGCTGGATTTGCGAGGTTGGGAAAAGTAGTCAGTGCAGTTTTTGCATTGCAACTTTTAAAGAAATCAATTCTTTCATAAATTGCTGTACGACCCCATTTGATTCTATATTCTTCATTTATAATGCTGAAACATTCTCTTAGCTGCTCGAATTCAATGGAAAAGTGGTTTTCTGCAATTTAAAATGTCAAAATTATAGTTAAATTCATTTTAAAGCTGTGTCACATCTTCTAAAATTAAAAGTGCCTATTTTAAATGTACCTATAGATACACCTACGCAGATTCAACATTGAAACATTAACCTTCTCTTTTTCTTTTATTAATTCTCGTCGGCTTAATTAATCCAATACTTAAAGCCTTCTCTCGGATATTTTCATAATACCCTTCTAGAGCTCCGTGAGCATTAGATTTGGAAGGTAGACTCGTATAAAAACTCTCTTGCAAATAAGAAGTAAAGAGCGCTGCTGCGCTTTTAGCTAGATCCAGAACTCTTTCAGGAGTTATTCTGTGGATAAAAAATTGCCAACACTATTTTACTGTTTTTCAATCAAAATTTTCGCGAAATTATTTATGTGTTAATTATTAAATCACGACAAACATACAAAATTTAATAACACATACAACAATTATTATTTTAAATGATTTTGCGCCATTGATAAATACGTATACGATTTTTTTCGTCGAATTTTATGGTGCACTATAATTCTTGCAACTTTTTGAATTGAGAAAAATGTTCTCTTTTTTGAGTCGATCAAATTCTTATATTTCTCCTTATATTGCTCAAAATCGTACAACTGAATCAAAAATTCGCCCTCACCTGTTTCCATAGAAACTTGGTATACATATTTTTCCAATCGAAAATTATTATGGACGTCATCTAAAAAGAAAAATTATATGAAAATAAATAAATAAAATAACAGTACACTATTCATTAACGTAATATACATTGTCATACCTCGATTATTACTTTCTGTTGCAGTCTGTGCAGTTATACTGTAATTAAATAACGGTAGCAATTTTGTATCTACAACTTGGCACTTTGATCATTGATTTTCAATATCGTCAGTAAGTAACTCAACACTTGAGTTCGAGGCAAGGCTTGGACAAGAAAACAGTTCATTTCTTTCGTCTGTTAAATTTTCAGGGGTAGAAGGTAATGGTATGATAGTACAAGTTACACCTTGTGCATTTTTTACAAAATATAGTGCCAAGTGTAGTTCTGCTGATTATCACAAATTTCTGTCCAAAACTGCAAATAATCATTCACTTTGTAATATACACATACACACACGAATATGCACATTCTTTAAAAAATATTGAGAAAGAAAAAATAACTGATCAGATTCCTTTATTATTGATAATTGGATTTATTTCGGGGGGGGGGGGTCACTATACGTATACTGTTAGACATATGTGATAATATTTACGAATTCAAATTAAGGAAATGCAAACCATTCGCAAGATGATAATCTGAACGCCAACTGGAAAAATCTGAATTTCTACCATCATCAATACGGACTACATTCACCCTTTTACTATTCATTTTCTCTTCTTCGTTGTCTTTCATTAGCTGTGATATAATCAAACTACAGAAAAACTCAAATAATTAATTAAATGCAAATAAGAACTAGCCAAGAACAAGAAACCGATTAGAAAATTTGAATGGGCCTGAGGCTTTCTTGAATCCGCATTCTTAACCCTCAGCTGGCACCCTGGGGTCACATTCTTCCAAACCAATTTTAATTAAACTTTAGACCATTTATGGCATGAAAATGTTGCTTATTTTTTTCAAATTTCGAATTTTCAAGTTTCAAATTTTTCAAATTTTTGTTCAAACATTTTTTCTGCTCGTCTTCAACATTTTTTTTCATAGTGAATATTACATTTTAACGAAATAACACATATCGCCCTTCGAAGGGAGTATCAGAAAATATTTAAGAATTTTCGTGTGTCAATATAAACGATTGGCCCTTTGAAGCAAGCATTTTTATGCCTGGGGTGAATTTGACCCCAGTGTGGCAGCTATGTTACGTTCAAATATGTGTGCCAGCTAAAGGTTAAATAATAGAAAATTTCGGAATAAAAATTTTGTAATGTAGTTTATTTAAAGATTTATTTACTTTGTAAACCCAGACTCTACTGATTTCTCTTTTATATCCTTGAAATCGGAATCTGTGCTGAATTCTGATTTTCCAGTACACAGCTTCGTTTAATTAGTCAACGGGTTAAAAATTGTTTTCAAATATGGCAACATAACACCAAAAATTTCAGTCCAATTGAAAAATGTCTAAAAAGAAAGAAAAAATGTATGTTCAATCGAAGTTTTATGATAAAACCATATCAATTTTGGAGACCGATTAAAACACATCATTCCGATTCAGAAAGACGACTGTTGAATCCGCTTTCTTAAAAAAATTTAAAAAATCCAATTTACTAAAGCAATCGTTAATTCGTTGTTTTTTTCGGGATACGTCTTCTAAATTTTGTTAAGTATTTCTTTTTCTGAAATTCAATTCTAAATTTTACTACAAATAACTGAGAAAGAATAAAATTTGTTTGTCAATATCAATAATAACTATTATTATTACAATAAATATTTCAAACAATTTTTTCTTTGGCAAGAAAACAATTTATTTTCGGCTGTGTATATTAGTCCGATCTACTTTATAACCTACAAGTATTTCTTTAAAAATTACGTAAAACAATACATTAGCAAAATTACATGGACAAATATAAATAAGTAAATGGAATTGAAAAGTAATGTATCGTTGTCTTCGAATACTTTTAAATCAAAATACGAGGAGAAACGCATTTCTTCTACAAAAGAGTTTAGGGTTACTTACATGTTATAATCTTGAAAAACATGCTAATATAGTTTTTGATGGTTAAATAGTTATTTGTGATACAAGTGCGCAAAATAGGCGATCGTGTGCGAGTGTGAATTTTGCAACGTTCGTCTGAAAAAGTTGTGTTAGGAGGAGTTAACGAAAAATACTAATCTTAAAAGAAAAGATTTTTAAATTTCGTAGATAAAATGTTGTTGAAATAAAATTTCTGGAAAAAAATTTTTGTTTGAAAAAAAATGCTTGAAAAACATTTGATGACAAAAAATTTTTGAAAAAAATGGTGAAAAAAAATTTGGTTAAATTTTTTTTTTAATTTGCTGAAAAAAAATCTGAAAAAAATTATGCAAAAAAAATTTTATGAAAGAAAACTTTTTGGGGCTTATGCCCTTTTGTTGTGCCAAATGTTGGCACTTATGCCCTTTTTTGTACGACAGACGTAAACGGCTACGAAACCTCAAAAACAAAACTTCAGTGATTAAAAGATTTGTTCAAGGTAAATCTAAATTTATTTCAAGAAGATACCAACGCCAGTGTTTAAAGTTACCTATGCCAGTGCCTAAAGTACCTCATTTCGAAAGTGCGCATGCGCAGCTTTTTCACCAATGCCTAAAGTAAGCCAGCTTCAAACTGCGCATACGCGAAAATTGTTTCGCACACAGTCTGCTCAAATAAGGTCCTTTAGGCCCCATTTAGTAGCATGAATAGGTCAACTTTTGAGGTACCTTTTTTCTTTTCACGCTGAGTTCATCATGGCTACAAACCACACAAAAGCACTTCAAATTTCGTCAACAAAATACGATTTTCAATAATTGTTGTCAAAGTCCTCCTTACGCGTCTGAACGTGTGGTTTTAGATGTATACACTGATACTACATGCGCCAGCCTGCGAAAATTTAGTGGTGCGAACGTGTCAACAGACAGCAGGCGTGGCCTAAAAGCAAATTACAAGGAGACTCACGGAAAAAGTCCGTGGAGGCGTTTGGAAATTTCGCTTGGTTAAATTCACGGTATTACAGCACAAAGGGGCCTGCTATTAACACTCTAACTCGCGGGATCTTCGCATAACCGTTCGTGCGTTTAGGGCAGTAGGGCACGTCTTGCTTAAAACTCACGAAATCTTAGGAAATGAAGCAAGAGACGCCTGCGATATATGCACCTGATAAATAGTCCAAGCGTTAATACCTTGAACTCTCTTGCGCTAAAACCCCGGAATTTTTTCTCCGTGTGGAGACGCACCTGTCTACGGAGGAGGATTACTGGAAGGAGTTCTACAATCTACTACCTTCATTTTGTAAATCTGTCCTAAGAATCGGAATCAACGTCCCAAAAAAAAACACGGGTACTAATTTTCACTAACGTTAATAAATTTTTTAAGTTTTTCGTCCGTCATACTGGATCGGTATTTCGAATCTTAAAAATCTGATTGAATATTTGTAATTAACGACTCAGAAAATCCCCGGGTACTGATATTCACAAATATTTATAGATTTACCATGTTTTTCCTCCGCCATATTGGATAAGCCATTTTTAATTATGCAATTCTGGCCTAAGATTTGGAATCAGAGGCCCAAAAAATCCCAAGGTACTGATTTTTACAAAAATGTATACATTTTCCAAATGTTTGGTCCGCCATATTTGATCAGCAATTTGAATTCTGAAAGTCTGACTTTAGATTCGTCATCAGCAATATCATAGACCTGGGAGGATATTAAAGATCACATCAGGCTTCGGTCATCTAATTTTATACAACCAAAAATTTGTTTAACGTGAACTTCGACAATCTTTCTGTAATTTAACTTGCACTTTAAAAACTGTAAAAACATTATAACTCACTCTGAAGTGGTACTGTTCTGCTCACATGGCTCGAGTGACCGAGGCAAATGTGCTTTCGTGCTTATATTTTAAAGTCTTGAATATTATCAAGATCCGCGATCACTTATTTACAAAAATTGTATAATTATTTTATTTCATTTAGAATCTTGTTATTATATTTTCGAATTAACTGTTTAATTATGAGAAATATAAACCATACAGTTCATTTGAAAATTCTATATAATAATCACCAATAATGATAATTCTTTATGATAATTTTAGGCTGATCGAATCCGATGCCAAATCGTTAAATTCATTACAAAGTAATCATAGTAGAAAAGGTTCTGATACATCGCAAATATCATTAACGTCGGGATGTAGCGGAGGAGGTGGTGATGCTACGACCCAACATCCTTGCCTTGGAGACGGGGACGAGAATGTTTGGACTCTCTGGGGAAATATTGTGGCAGATTGGGACAATCAATGGAAGAAGAGAAAAGACGTTATCAAAGAGTTAGTCCGACAGGGAATACCTCATCACTTTAGGTAAATGACGTGTAACTTGACATTTTTCTTCAGCATTTTGCTAACTGTTTCTGATCATTTCATCTATTTTTTCGTCCATTTATGACATACCGTTTTCTCGCCTATTTTAAACCCCTGTCACTCTAAGCGGGATTCTATTTCTTCATTTTTAATGTTACATTGTTAGATATTGTGATACCGACAGTAGAAAAGCAGTAATTTCAAAACCAGTGAACGGACAAAATTTACGAAAACGTTCGAATTTGTTTTCTCTCATCCCGCTTAATCTAGTAGATATTTCAATAGATTTTTTTTGGTCTTGGGTAATTGCCAGGAAGCAGTATAAGCATACTTCTCTCTTGTGGGAACTCTGATTGGAAACTGTCGTTCTTTATCGGAATAGATCGCACAGGCGCGAAGTGGCGAGTCACAGTGAATCTTGCGACATGGATTTTCAACGGCCTCTATTTCCAATTTCTTCTTATTATGTTTCAGGGATGTATGTCTTAATGAGTTATGTGAGAATCAGTAAGTAAGATTACACTCGGCTTGCATTGGATTTGCTGCCTTTTTATATTCAAATCGATACCGGAGACTCGGCGACTTGCAAGCAAGAAGGCAGCTAATGCTTCCTTCTTATGTAGAAGTTAGCCTTGAATTCAGGCGTTGATTTCCTAGATTCTGGAATCAACCTACAGTTTAGGAATAGACCTAGAGTGTCACGTTCCGTGATTATTATGAATACTAATTAATAAATAGTATTCAAGAATATTGTATGACCATAAGTACAGTCTAAACCCGCTACTAGCCGAATCGATGAAACAGGAAATCCCGCTGACAGCCGAATTTCTGTTTTCGGTTGCGCGCTCAAGATTTCAGAGGCGTATTTATTTATCTCATTATTATGTGACATATTTGAGGGATTTGCGATGTAGCATAATACGACACTGCCTCTTTTTGCGCACGCAACTGGAGCAATATGGCGGTTCGGCTATTAGCGGGTTTGCACTGTACGGCAAACATTTGGCAGAGTTATTACCCTCATAGACACAAGGATCAATATTTCTGAAGAAAACCAAGTGATTGTATCCTTTGACTGGACATCACTAGAAAACCAATTATGTACAATAGTCCGTTAGTTTCACTGGCCCGTCTACTTTCCAAGTACTGTTATGCGTCCCCATATATGCAACGGACTATGATCATCAATGCCTCTGATCATTGCATGTCTCTGACCATTGATACTGATTAGATATGTCAAATCATCTAGATCCACTTCTAACTCTATCATCACTAACCCCCTTGGCACTTAGGAAGGGATCCATTGTATTGGATATTTAGACTCTTCCCACCTTTTTACTTGCATGCTAACGTGTACGACCATAGACACTGATTGGTCCTTAGGCCTACACTATTTCCAAAATTACTCACCCCTTTCGGGACTTAGGAAAGGGTTCGATGTTTAATTATTGCAACACCACAGAACAGCAGTCAGTGAGAGAATAATCGAATTCCAATCTTTTGTTCTGAATTACCCTTGCTTGCCTATAGATTCCTTCAAAACGAGTCAGACCGGAGGAAAGTTATAAAAACTTTTCCCTTCAAGCATCTGGTAATACAGGCAAACCTAAATCTTCATCTCTATCTCCATCTCTATCTCCGTCTCCATCTCCATGTGGTGGTGTTGCTGTATATATCATGAATGGCCTTAACTTTAAAGTACTAGAGACATCTAATAGATTATTTAATAAAGCTGAATTCATCATAACCGAGATTATTAGTCATAAGGTGTTACCTATTACTTTATCTCTGTTATATAGAAGACCTCATGGAAAATATTTGCAGGATTTTGAATCCTCTTTCTTAAGGTTCAATCATGCATATGATAACACCATAATTTTAGGGCACTTTAGTTTTAATTTAAATTGTCATGATTATGGATCTACCTATATAAATTATCTTTTTCACTCACTTAATCTATTTATAGTTCCATATGCAGCAACGCACCATACTTAGACCTCTGATACATGGTTAGATCTGTGTATAGTAGATGATGAGGGAAAGGTAACATCATCCTATCAATCAACTTTGTGGTTGGGCATGAACTTATAGCGATTGAATACTGCTGGTAAACAAGTGGATTTGTGCAAGCCAAAGACAGCAATACCTATCGCGATATTCGGAATATTGATGACGGGGCCTTTCTCTCAAGTCTACGATCTGCTAATTGGCGGGAATTCAATGGTCTACAGTCTGTAGCTGAAAAGCAGAGATTCGTTTATAATCTCTTGAATACGGCTATTCTATTTATAAGAGCTATAAGGCAGTGAGAAATGTTGTCACGAGGCTACTTAGAGGGGCAGGAGTTGGGTATGAGGAATTACCACTGGCGTGTACGGTTGATGAAATAAATGCTTACTTTCTTTCCATTTGTGGTGACTTTTTATATATTATATCAACTATCTGTTCATCTAATCTCCTTACATTTGATTTTGACGATGTTTATTTCTACTTCGGAGGCATTTCTCCCCTCACACTGCTTGAGATCCTTAATCTCTTTAAAAGCAAGTTACAAACCTATGTTTTTCCTGAAGAGTGGAAAAAGATACTAATAAGACCTGTAGATAAAGTTAAGGCACCTCAAAGTGCTGGTGATTATAGGCCTGTGGCCATCCTCTGTTGTCTTTCTAAGGTGCTGCAAAAAATCTTCTACAATCAGATGATAGACTATGTGGAAAAAAAACATCCTAAATTCATGTCAATCTGGCCTTTATTGCTCAGTGTCATGGATGACATTCGCTTGGGAATTGATAAGAGAATGGTGACAATTATTGTTCTTTTCGATTTTACCAAGGCTTTTGATATGGTCCCGCATATGCTTCTCTTGTCTAAACTGAAAAATATGGGGTTTCGGCATCTGTGCTGAAGTGGATAACGTCGTATTTATTTGCTCGTAAACAGTCTCTAAATAAATTGGGAAAGGAAAGGTGTAGTTGGAGTAATGTTGGATCAGGAGTTCCGTAGGGACCAGTGCTTGGGCCTCTGCTGTTTATTCTATTCACTTATGATATAAGTATGATGATAAAGTTCTGCATGTATCCTATTTGTGGATGATCTACAGATATATATCTAATGTAAGCCTGATAAAATTAGTGAGACTATTGATCTTATTAATCAAGATATTAAGGCTATTTGTGATTGAACAGAGACTAATAAGCTTAAGGTAAATCCATCTAGGACTCAGGCTTAAAGTTTAGGTAGGTTTCGATATATCAATAACGTAGACGTTGCTTCTTTGCCACCAGTGCGAATAAATGGAATTGTGGTACATTTTTCAGTAGTGCACGCAATCTGAGAATAATATTAATCTTTATATTATCTTGGGATAAAGAGGTTGGAAGCATCTCCAGAAGGGTTTATGCTACGCTTAAACAACTACAGTTTAATAAAAAGTCACTATCCACGGAATCAAGAATTAAGCTGGTCTTCTCCCTCATAATGCCGTACTTCGACTATTGTGGTGCAATATACACTGATATTTCGGCTGATCAGGATTATAGATTAACGCAGCTATTGACTCTTGTGTCAAGATTCATCTTCAGTGTAAAACGGGATGAACATATTACAACGTATCGGAAATAGCTGGGCTGGATGAGTGTAGGAAGTAGGAGAACATTTTTTGTAGGATATATTACGTATGTTATATTGAAAACGCAGTGTCCGCAATATCTATATCATAAATTTGTTAAAAGAGTCACTGTCACTGACAAGAAAGTCAGACAACCAGACAGGTTAATAGTTCCACAGAGCAGAACCGTAACTTTTCCGAAGTCATTTATTGTATGGCGACATTTTTGTGGAACAGCTTTCCTGAGAACATAGTTGAAGCAAAGACAGTCTACTGTTTTAAAAGCGGGTTTTCCGAATATTTAAAGAAGATGGAAGATTATAAATATATCAGGTAATCTGATAAGTATGTTGTAAATTTGAGTGAAGATTGTTATTGCTAGAGCCAATAGATTTCTAAAGTTGTGAATCGCAGGATGAAGTATGGAATTCTGTGTGTGTACATATGGGGCATAATTTCTCAAGTATACCCACCTCGAAAATGAAGGTTGTCCGATCGGGCTAAAAATTGGCCGAATTGTAGTCCTATTAGATAGTACTACTCACACCAAAAATTAATTAATTTTGATAGTTATTTATCAAAGTAGAGGGGGTACAATTTTTTTTTTTAAGAAGGCCTTACTTTCAAACATTTGTAACTTTTTTCCTATTGCTTTAAAGAAAATCTCACTACACACGTTTTTGATAGATTTTTTCACAAGCTTTTTAATGGTCGTTATGATTTAAAAAAAAGTCAAAATTTGACCCTAATAGAACGATACGTAAACAAGACGTCATGATAGGGCGGGTGGCGCGCGATCTCCCCTAGTGAGCTCACGCCGCGGGTCTTTGTGCAACGCTCTAGTTCCAGTATTTTAAGTTAAGTAATATAATTTGGTAATATTATATGTCTTTCTTATCGATTTTTTGGCTATAGTTTCAATAGTTGTTTTCTTTGCAGACCTCTTTTGCGGATTCTGTTTTTTTCCATTCGAGAAGATGTCGTGTTTCTCAGAGGACGAAAACATTTTGAGTTGAAGTTTTCCACCTTGAGTGGGAATGAA